>RJWJ010005019.1:0-71268 GCA_004363605.1 Indri indri | reverse complement strand
GGTGTCCAGGGTAAAAGGCGTGGTGTCTGGTCTGTTACCTTCCTTCTGGGATAAAGGCCTAGCTTCCAAGTTCTGGGACAGAATTGAGCTAGACTCTGGCTAATGGGATCCTGAGGGGCTGGTGGCTTGGTATATGGGTCTGAGAGCCCTGGTGGCCTAGGTAAAGTTCTGGTTATCTGGGCCTGGGGCGGTGATGGGTTACGTGGTGGCATTGGGGGCCTGAGGTGCCAAAGGCCTGGTGTCTAGGAAAAGATATGTTTTAAAGAGGTCTGCTGTCCAGGGCAGAGGCCTGGCATCTGGACCAGGGCCCTGGTGTCTATGGAGTGTGGTAATCTGGGCCAAAGAGTGGGTAGTAGGATTTGGAGGGCCAAAGTCAAATGTCCAGGTGATGCAGGCTCATGTCTGGCCTGGAACCATAAGGACTGAGAGAAGTCTGATAATCCAGGTATGATTGTGGGCCGGTGAATTCTGAGGGTTAAAGGTCTGGATTAGTGTCTTGGTGTCTGGTGACCTGGCTGCCATGGTGGGCAGTGGGATGCGGGATCCGGGCATAAGTCGGGAGTTTGGGCCGGAGCCCCAGTAGTGGGGTGATGCTACACTCAGGCTCTGAGGGTAGGTGTCTCTTCTCCCCCTTCCCTGGCAGGAGGAAGAGGACCTCCCCTATGAGGAGGAAATCATGCGGAACCAGTTCTCGGTCAAATGCTGGCTCCGCTACATCGAATTCAAACAGGGTGCCCCAAAGCCCAGGCTCAATCAGCTGTATGAGCGGGCGCTCAAGCTGCTGCCCTGCAGGTAGGAACGGCTCCAGCTACCCTGCCCATGAGGCAGGGCAAATGGCTCTGGGGGTCCATAAAACTGACCAATCAGTGTCTGTCCCATCGTATTCCCCAGCTACAAACTCTGGTACCGCTACCTGAAGGCTCGCCGGGCACAGGTGAAGCATCGCTGTGTGACCGACCCTGCCTATGAAGATGTCAACAACTGCCATGAGAGAGCCTTTGTGTTCATGCACAAGGTGGGGGCTGGGCGAGGGGATGAGAGGGAAGGTGGGGCTTAGTCCACAGAGGTGGGCTGGAGCAGGGGGGCTGGGCACAGCATGGGAAGGGTAGGGGGTTGTAGTCCTGTTTCCTCTGTGCACGAGAGATTGGGTTGGACTCAGTCCTGGAGTTGGGGCTTCTGGGTCCTGCTGCGTTTATGTGGAAGTCCCTGGAGTGGCTTGGCCACAGGACATCTAATGTCTGTGTCCGGGCCATGGAGCCCACAACTCAGACCCCGCTGCCTCTCCCTATACCCCCAGATGCCCCGTCTGTGGTTGGATTATTGCCAGTTCCTGATGGACCAGGGGCGTGTCACACACACCCGCCGCACCTTCGACCGTGCCCTCCGGGCGCTGCCCATCACACAGCACTCTCGCATCTGGCCCTTGTACCTGCGCTTCCTGCGCTCACACCCACTGCCTGAGACAGCCGTGCGAGGCTACCGGCGCTTCCTCAAGGTAAGCCCAGCTGGTGGGCCGGTTCCCCAGGTTGGAGTTTCCAGAAACTGGCTCACTGGGACACCAGCCCTGTGTGGAATGTCACTCAACAGACAGGACATGGGAAGATGCACAAGCTTGGTTTGTGGTTTGTGTCTTTATTTCCCAAATAGTTGGCTTGCACATGTTCACATCAGGCATAGAGACGGGGTGGTGTGAACAAGACAGTCCCTGCCTGCGTGGAGCTTTAGGGGCACAGACACACACTTGCTGCCCACATAAACCAGAATAAACTGCAGCCGTGGTGAGGACAGGAGTGAGAGATGGGCAGAGCTGTGGGAACATACGACAGGCAAGGTTGACAGCGGAGGTGCTGCTGGGCAGGCATGAGGTGCGGTCTGCTCCAACTGGTATTTGTTGTACATAGCGAATCCCTGAGTGCAGTGTACGTGGAGGGGTGGGTGTTGTGGTAGAAGCAAGGCCTGGCCTGCACAGGCCGGACCACTGGAGTCTAAGCCAGACCAGTCAGGACTGGAGTTGGGCCAGTGGGTTGAAGCTAAATAAAGTCTAAGGCCAGGCCAGTTGGGGCTGAGGTTGGGCCTATGGGATCAAGGTTGGACCAGTGGGACTGAAGCTGGACCAGTGGGGCCAAGGCTGGACCTGTGGGAGTCCGGGCTAACCCAAAAGGGCCAAGGCTGAACCAAGGGGGTCGAGGCTGGGTCAGCAGGGCTGGCTCTTGGCCAGGACCGTGGCAGGTGGGTGGCAGGAGGCCCAGAGCCACTGAGTCAGGAGGGGGCGTGGCCCTGCTGCCCCACTGACTGCCGGCGGGGTGGGTTGGTCTCCAGCTGAGCCCCGAGAGTGCAGAGGAGTACATCGAGTACCTCAAGTCGAGTGACCGGCTGGATGAGGCCGCACAGCGCCTGGCCACTGTGGTGAACGATGAGCGCTTCGTGTCCAAGGCTGGCAAATCCAACTACCAGGTGGGTCTGTGGGGAGATGGGAGCTCAGCAGGGGTGGGGGGGATGTTTCCCCCCACTTCAGGAACAAGACTGAGACTCTTCCCTGCCCTCCGCTCCCCACCCTGCAGCTGTGGCACGAGCTGTGCGACCTCATCTCCCAGAACCCAGACAAAGTGCAGTCCCTCAATGTGGACGCCATCATCCGCGGGGGCCTCACCCGCTTCACCGACCAGCTGGGGAAGCTCTGGTGCTCGTTGGCCGACTACTACATCCGCAGTGGCCACTTCGAGAAGGTACGCGCCGGCACACAGGCCTCTGGGTGTGGGGCGGGGTCTCCCTCCCATACTCAGACGCCGTTTGTGACAGGTGTGCATGTCCATGAGCGTGATTGCTGTCCCAAAGTCGAGGAGAGGCAGGACAGTCCTGCCCGCAAGCACATCAGCCTTGGCGTCAGCCGGACCTGGGTTCAAGGTCCATACCCCCTGGCTATGTGGCCTGGGTCCTGCCAATCCTAGGTGTCCCCGTTTACAAAATCAGGGTGATACGCACTTCCTGGCCCATGAAGACTCAACAGTGATGCTCGCAGAGCACCAAGCAGGTGCTTGACCTGAGGGCCACTCCCTCAGGGGTTCACATGCCTGTGACTGTCCTTGTCAGCTTGTTCTTGTCATCAAGCTCAGGGGACAGGGGAGTGGGTAGGGCTCTGAGAGTCCCAGAGGGCCGGCCATGGCTGCTGTGGCCTGAGGGAAGGTGGGTGCCAAGGCAAGGGAGGCTCAGAAACTGAGGATGCCATGGACGGCTAGGACCCTTGGAGGTTGAGGGGCGCTGGCCATGCTACCCAGCTGGGGGAGCCACCAGCAGGGCGTAAGCAGGTGCGTGTTTTTCTGGATGCACTGGTCACAGCTGTGGAGACAGTGGGGCAGGACCAGTCAGGCTGAGAGAAGGGGCCTGAGCTTGGGTAGGGGCGGGGTGCTGGGAGAACACGAGCTGGAGGAGGAGGTCGGGCAGGCATGAGGGGTGCTTTGGAGCAAAGAGTGAGCCCTCCATAGATGAGCTGAGGGGAGGGTTCCTGCAGGCTGCACCACCAAGTGCTTTGAACATTGGTCTCAGTGAAGCCTTGAGGTGACTCTGCACGAGGGGGTGTCACCCACAGTTTACTGAGGAGGCCCTGAAGGTTCTGAGATGGCTCCGGCAGCACAGGGCAGGTCTGTCCCGTGGCTCCATGCTGGGGTCACTGCCCAGAGCCTGTGGTGCTGGGCGGTCCAGCAGCGGTTCCAGTTTGGGGCTGCTGCCTGTTCCGCACATTGCTTTCCTCTCACCTCGCACCCCCTCTTCCCCGCCACAGGCTCGGGACGTGTACGAGGAGGCCATCCGGACGGTGATGACCGTGCGGGACTTCACACAAGTGTTCGACAGCTATGCCCAGTTCGAGGAGAGCATGATAGCTGCTAAGATGGAGACCGCCTCGGAGCTGGGGCGCGAGGAGGAGGGTGAGCCTCAGGGAAGGAAGTCAGGTGCTGGTGGGAGAGAGGGGTGGGTGGGGGCTGGGGGCACGTCTCAGATGGGGCCAGCCCCAGGTGGCTCAGCCAGGGTCTGACAGGGAAGGAAGCTGGGAGGACCGTGGGCGTTTGGGGTCCTGGAGGGGCCGGGATTGGGGACATGGCCAGAGACTGGCAGGGCGGGAGGTCTGAGGGCACCGCAGGAGTCAGAGCGGTTTCCGCAGTAGCAGGGGCGCGGGGTGGGTCTCAGGTGCACCACCGGGTGGGCAGTTGATTGGACAGCCAAGCTGGGTCTCTGAGGCCCAGGCACTTGGCGGGTGGCTGGAACAGACAGAGGGCTGGGAGCCAGGCAGCCACCTGCTGAGGCCTGTACTCTCTCAAACATGTTTGTGGCTCCCAGATGACGTGGACCTGGAGCTGCGCCTGGCCCGCTTTGAGCAGCTCATCAGCCGGAGGCCTCTTCTCCTCAACAGCGTCTTGCTGCGCCAGAACCCGCACCACGTGCATGAGTGGCACAAGCGCGTGGCCCTGCACCAGGGCCGGCCCCGGGAGGTGTGTGAGGGCCGCCCTGACCCCTCCCCTCTGAGCCCCGGCCCCACCCCTCTGTAGCCAGGCTGCACTCTGGCTCCACCCCTAGAGACATGGCCCTGCCCTGGCTCCACCCCTCTGTGTGGGGTGCTGCTCCTCCGGTCTCACCCTTCAGAGCCACAGCCCTCAGCCCCGCCCCCTCGTAATCACTGCCCTGTGGACACCTGCAGGGCCCCAGTCCAGCCTGACCTCCCCCTCCCGCACCCAGATCATCAACACGTACACGGAAGCTGTGCAGACGGTGGACCCCTTCAAGGCCACAGGCAAGCCCCACACGCTGTGGGTCGCGTTTGCCAAGTTCTATGAGGACAACGGGCAGCTGGACGATGTGAGTACCCTGCCGCATGTGCCTTCGTACGCACGTGCATGTGCACGGACACAATTGTGTTTCTGAGCATTGGTGGTGGTGGCTGTCTGGCAGGCAGGGTCTTAGCCTGGCCTCTGCCCGCCCCCGGCAGGCCCGTGTCATCTTGGAGAAGGCCACCAAGGTGAACTTCAAGCAGGTGGACGACCTGGCCAGCGTGTGGTGCCAGTGCGGGGAGCTGGAGCTCCGACACGAGAACTATGACGAGGCTTTGCGGCTGCTGCGGGTAAAAGCAAGCCCGAGCTGGGGGCGGGGGCGGTGGGCTGTGCAGCTAGGGCCTGGGACAGCCCCTGAGAGCCACCCCCTGCTGCCGTCTCCCCTGCAGAAGGCCACAGCGCTGCCCGCCCGCCGGGCCGAGTACTTCGACGGCTCGGAGCCTGTGCAGAACCGTGTGTATAAGTCCCTGAAGGTGTGGTCGATGCTCGCCGACCTGGAGGAGAGCCTCGGCACCTTCCAGGTGAGCTGCCTGTGGCCGGGGAGGAACAGGGCCTGGACGCAGCCCCAGAACATGCTCTGACCTGCCCCTGTCCCCACAGTCCACCAAGGCCGTGTACGACCGCATCCTGGACCTGCGCATTGCCACACCCCAGATTGTCATCAACTACGCCATGTTCCTGGAGGAGCACAAGTACTTTGAAGAGAGCTTCAAGGTGAGGGGGCCGGGGGCAGATGGTCTGGAGGTCCCAGATGGCGGTGTCCCTTCCTCAGGGCCCTCGGGCACTGTGAGCGTTTGCTAGGGCCACTGTGACAAGCTACCACAGATGTGGTGGCTCAAACAACAGGGATTTGTTATCTCACAGTCCTGGAGGCTGGAAGTACAAGATCAAGGCGTCAGCAGGGTTGGTTTCTTCTGAGGCCTGTCTCCTTGGCTTGCAGACGGCCGCCTTCTCCCTGTGTCTTCGTGTGCTCGTCTCTTTGTGCATGTCAGTGTCCAAATCTCATCTTCTTAAAAGGTCATTAGTCATAATGGATTAGGCCCACCCTAGTGACCTCATTTCTAGTGATCTCAACTTCAAACATGTCTGCAGTCTGAGGTGCTGAGGGTTGTGACTTCAGCACATGAGCGTTGGGAGGGCACAGCCTGCAGCAGGCACCAAGTCCCGCTTCCACGTACACGTATGAGGTGGCGGGGGGGTGTTGCTGCTGGTGTGTGCAGGCCATCCCCACCCCCTGCTGCTCCGGCGACAGGTTGTAGGTCTGCGGGGTGTTTTATGTGTCTGTGTGGTGAGGCCCACACCGGAGTGGTCATGCTTGTGTGGACATAGAGGTCGTGCACATACACTTGTGCCGTCCCCTGCCCCTGTCCCTGGGAGTGTGACCCTTCCCCCTGGGAGCCCATGTCTGCAGAACTGAGGAGCACCCCCGCCTCCACCCATAATGTCACCTACTAGGTGCCAGACTCTGGGCTTAGTAAGTCCTTCTGCACCCCAGCCTTGGGGTCCTTGCAGTCTGGGGAGGCCCAGAAGGGAGGGGTGTACAGGCAGGGCCCTGTGAGTGGAGCCCAAGGGAGACCAGGGCAGGTTCCTGACAGATGTCACCCAAGGGCATCCTGGGTGCCAGGTGATCTCCACCCGCAGACTCACATACATGACTCCCCTCCCGGGACAGGCGTACGAGCGCGGCATCTCGCTGTTTAAGTGGCCCAACGTGTCCGACATCTGGAGCACCTACCTGACCAAATTCATCGCCCGCTACGGGGGCCGCAAGCTGGAGCGGGCGCGGGACCTTTTCGAGCAGGCGCTGGACGGCTGCCCTCCCAAATACGCCAAGAGTGAGGAGGGCTGGGCGCAGAGGAGGGCTTGGGAAGGGGCGGCACAGGCTGGGCCTCTGACTGACCCGGGCTCACTGCTCTGCCCTCCCCGCCGCAGCCCTGTACCTGCTGTACGCGCAGCTGGAGGAGGAATGGGGCCTGGCCCGGCACGCCATGGCCGTGTACGAGCGGGCCACCAGGGCCGTGGAGCCTGCCCAGCAGTACGACATGTTCAACATCTACATCAAGCGGGCGGCCGAGATCTACGGAGTCACCCACACCCGCGGCATCTACCAGAAGGCCATCGAGGTGCCTGCCACAGGGAGCCCGGGTCGGGGCTGGAGGTCCCCGAGAGGACAGGATGGAAGGGGTCCCTGCAGGCAGGAGGGGCTGGGAGGACGGCCGCGGTGTGCGCGGAGCTCTCCAAGCTGCCCCAGCCTCATACCCTGCCCTCCCTGACCCCACGGTCACCAGGTGCTGTCGGACGAGCACGCCCGCGAGATGTGCCTGCGGTTCGCGGACATGGAGTGCAAGCTCGGGGAGATCGACCGCGCCCGGGCCATCTACAGCTTCTGCTCCCAGATCTGCGACCCCCGGGTAGGGCCGGATGCCGGGAGGAACGTTGTCGGGGAGCCCGTGGCCCAGCTGGCCGGCTCATGCCCCTGCCCTCTGCCCCACAGACGACAGGCGCGTTCTGGCAGACGTGGAAGGACTTTGAGGTCCGGCACGGCAACGAGGACACCATCAAGGAGATGCTGCGCATTCGTCGCAGCGTGCAGGCCACGTACAACACGCAGGTCAACTTCATGGCTTCGCAGATGCTCAAGGTGTCGGGCAGCGCCACAGGCACTGGTGAGCAGCCGCCGTGGGCCACCCCCGGCCCGGGCCGGGCGCACACCGAGTGCCTCAGCCCTGCCCAGCTGTGGCCTCCTGGGTCTGGGAGAGAACCTGAGGGCTGGGAAGGGCCCCCCGTGGCGCTGACCCCTGCCCCCACCCCTGCAGTGTCCGACCTGGCCCCCGGGCAGAGCGGCATGGACGACATGAAGCTGCTGGAGCAGCGGGCGGAGCAGCTGGCGGCCGAGGCCGAGCGGGACCAGCCCCCGCGGGCCCAGAGCAAGATCCTGTTTGTGAGGTGAGGGCCAGGGCTGGCAGGGGGACAGGCCCCATGGTGGGGAGGCAGGGAGCCAGGGGAGCGGGGCCTGCTGAGGCAGTACACCTCCCGCCCCCAGGAGCGACGCGTCCCGGGAGGAGCTGGCGGAGCTGGCGCAGCAGGTCAACCCCGAGGAAATCCAGCTGGGCGAGGACGAGGACGAGGACGAGATGGACCTGGAGCCCAATGGTGAGGGGCTGGTCCTGCAGGGGCGGGCAGCAGGGGGCGGTGACTGGCCACTGGCCCAGAAGAGTGACCGGCCCTCCCTGCCTCCCCCCAGAGGTCCGGCTGGAGCAGCAGAGCGTGCCGGCCGCGGTGTTCGGGAGCCTGAAGGAAGACTGACCCTCCCCCGTGACACTCCCAGTTCCTGCAATACAGCCCATGTTTGTACATCACGGTCTCGGCCTCCTTCCTGCCGCCAGGTACCCGGAGGGACTGCCAGCTCAGGAGCGCCCTGGCCCCGCGCCCGGATTGGCTGCCGTGGGAGGTGGGGCGGCTGGGCCCCAGGCCAGACGCCCGCCCCACCCTCACCCCGCAGAGCCAGTTCTGGACGCTGAACGGCCGGTCCCTCTGCCGCCTGGGGCCCCAGAGCAGGTCCTGTCCAGAAGCTTCCTTGAGCCCCAAGCCAGGGGGCATCTGGCCCCCTGACTGCCAGGCAGGGCCATTCCATGTCCCCAAGCAACAGCCTCTCTCAGGGTGAGGGGTGCCCACCCTCAGAGAGAGCTCTGGAGTCGGGCAGGCCCTGGTCCAGCTCCGTGAACTTCTCAGTGAGGCACTTTCCCTGGAGAGGGGCCACGAGCTGGGCGTGGTCCTTAGTCCTAAGCTCCGGGAAGCCATTAGCGGGCTCTAAGCTATTAAGGGGTTTTAAGCATCAAGAGATATAATCAGATTTGCGCTTCGAACAGGTCACGCAGGCTGCTTTGTGGCCAGGAGGCAGCGGCGGACAGGGGGAGCAGGTCACGAGGCTGGAAAGAAGTGAGACAGGAGGCATCCGGGAGCTGGGCCCTGCCTCCGAGATGGCCAAGGCGGCAACTGGATCCTCAGACGTGGAGCTCAGAGGGAGGGAGAGAACCCCCTGGCCCAGACGGGGTGACTATCCCTGGAAACTTAGGCAGGGGAGATAAGATCGAGCTAAAAGGTGGCCCCAGCCCAAAGGCCAGGGAAGGCCATCAGCAGTAACACAGGAGCGTGAGATCCAGCCAGGGTTGGCAGAGGCCAGGGAGGGCTGGTCAGAAGCCTTCTGCCCAGGAGGTCGGTTCAGAGACAACTGAGAGGGGAAGAGACGCCAGGGTTGAGTCCAAAAAGAATGAGAGACCAGACATACAGCCAGCCAGCGGCCTCAGGGAGGTGACAAGGCACAGCTTCTCATTAAATTATTTTATTCAAGAAGGTGGGGAGGACAGACAAGGGGACTGAGCTGAGCCCTGAGTCCCTGAACCTCCCAGCTCAGCCCCCCACAGCAGGACTGGACTCAAGTCAGGGGGTGGGGACTCCAGCCCCCCCCCCCAGACAAAGTTGGGGACAGACAGGACCCAGGAATACCAACTGACTGTCCTCCAGGGGGCGGGGCTATTTGGGGGTGCCACCACCCTTCTTGGGAGTGGTGGGCTTCTTGCTCTGCCAGAGGTGTCCCTGGATGGTGAAGGCATCGACGCTCATGGACATGGTCTTGGCGGGGATCTGGGTGAAGCGCTTGCGGTCCGAGTTGTACTTGTAGATACCCTCGACCATGGCAGGCGTGACGGTCCGGGGCCCGTAGCCCGCCAGCCGCGACAGCTCCTCCGTCTCCCCCGACAGCGTGTAGAGCGCCCGGAACTGGCAGCTCGAGTCTCGAAAGAGGATCAGGAAGTGGTTGGCCTTGCTCTTCTCAATTTCCTGGAGGGGGCAGCGGGACCGGTCAGCCAGGCCGGGCCCTGGGCTGGGGCCACCGACCCACCCGCCGGCCCCGCCCCCCCCACAGGCTCAGCCCACCTCGAGAATGCGGTTCTTCTGTGGTTCGTTCACCTTGCCCGCCAGGCAGCAGTGCGACAGGGCGTTGTGGATGATGAACTTGTTGGACTTGGCGCTGGGCTCCTTGTACAGCCGCGGACCTGGGAGCGAGGGGCAGTCAGCAGGGATGACCAGGGAACACCCAGAGGGGCCCAAAGCTAGCGGCATCACCCAAAGCCCCACTTACCCGTGTACTCGGGCACCGACGCCGGGGAGGAGGCGTTGCTGCCGTTCTCCCAGTCGCGCTCGCGGCTACCAGGCAGGCGGCTCGGGGACGTGAGGCCTGATGGGGATGGAGCCCTGCAGTGGGGGAGGGACAGGATGGAGGTGGGGTCAGTGGTGGGTGAAGCCCCCCGACCCTGCACAGAGACCACAGGGCAAAGGCATGCCCGGCACACTCTGCAGGGAAGGAGCCACGCACCGCGTACCCTCGCGAGTCCGCGCGGTGCCCTCTTGCATGCACTCAGCCCTCAGGCACACCAGCCACTCACACGGGGACAACCTCAGGTCTCATCTGCCAGCTACAGACTGTCCCGCTCCCACGTGTCCTTCCATCTCTTCGGGGGCGTACACACACACACACACGCTCGAGCTATGCCCCCCCTCTAGGCTCACACGGATGCACGCGACCCCCCACGTGCCCAAGCTGGGCTCACCGAGACGTCGGTCTCTTCACACCGAGGTTATTGGGGGCCTCGTTGGCCACAGTGGACAAGGACAGGGTGGACTGGGAGTAGATCTTGCTGAGCCGAGAACCTGGGAATAGAAGGCACAGGGTCAGTGCCCACCTGAAGGCCCCTCAGCTCTGCAAATGCCCAAGAGGGCCTGGCCCAGCAGGCTGGCGGGTGTGGTGCTGGCTCAGCCTCCACTGGGACACCTCACCCCTGAATGTACCCAAGGGGGCCTCACCCATTAAGGGAGTGGAGACCCCTCACCCCGCTGTACCCCCACATCCCCATGCAAGTCCTCACCCAACCAGCAGGGTCAGACCTCACTGGAGACCCCACCCCGCCACATCCCTGCTGCCGCACCCCTGCGAATCTCCCCCTCCCCACACCCCGACGGGGGCCTCACCCAGCAGTCCGCGGGCTGGGCTTCGCGCCAAGGCCGAGTCATCGCAGCAACCAGAGCGTGGCCGGGGGGCCCTCCGCCCGCCCCGACCCGGCCCCCCGGTCCCCGCGGCCCGGGGCCGCAGCACCTTGTCGAGGTCGTCCATCAGCTTCAGCTGGGCCCGGCGCTCGTACTCCAGCCGCGTGAACTCCCCGCGCCGGGGGCCCACCTCCTCCTCGGCTGGGGCCCGAGCCGCAGGGGCCGGGGTCGCCGTGGGGGCTGCGGGAGCCACAGGGGCCTCCTCCTGGGCTAGCCTGCTCGGGAAGGGGACACGGCAGTCAGAGCCGGTCACAGGGCCACCAAGGGCCAGGCAGACGGAGGGGCGGGGGTCCCCGGGGGGGGGGCCGCACCCAGCCTCACCTCACAGCCTCCTCCCTCCGCTGCTCCTTCTCCGCCTCCTGCCACTGTTTGCGCCGCCTCGCCTCCTCCGCCCGCCGCTGCTGCCGCTCCAGCAGGCTGGCCCGCTTTTGCGCCATCTCATCCTCAGGCTTGTCGTCGTCCTGTGGGACAGACATCAAGTCCAGCTGGCCACCCCTCCCCTGGTACAGCTGGACTTCCCATCTTCCACCCACCCAGCCTGCCAGCCACTCGCCTGTTCTGTTTTTATGATTGTTCTAAAGACATTCAGTTGGTGCCTACTTTATGCACAGCCCCACACGGGGTACTGGGACACTACAGGGATGGAGTAGACCTGAGCCCTGCTCACATAAAATGCTTCACCATGCAGGGAAAGACAATCCGATACGGCACAGACAGCAGTGAACGCTGGGCCGTGCGCGTCTACCTGTCTACACTGCGGGTACAGACCCATCCTGGGTCTGGGGGCACCCAAAAGGGCTTCCTGGAGGAAACACCTGAGAGAATGAGGAGGACATAACCCGGTAGGCATAAGGGACGAGGAGAGCACTCTGAGCAGAGGCAGCAGCTAGTGCAAGGGCCCTGGGGCAGAGCAAACCTAGCAGGGGGTGTCGGGGCTGCCTGGGAGTGGCCGGGGACAAGGTGGGAGGTGTGCAGAGCCCAAACCCTGGGGAGGACTTTCACTCTAATAGCAGGGGGAGCAGGCACATCCCTGGCTGCTCGGTGGGAGATGGCCAGGGGTCGAGGGGAGACAGCACAGACCTGGCAAGGGGTGACCGACTGCAGATGCCCAGGTGAGAGATGAGGGAGGCCCAGGCTGGGGGGCCATGAGGATGGAGAATGAGTGGACATGGGACAGGGCCAAAAGGGGACCTGGTAGGGCCATGCGGGGGGGGGGGTGTCCTGGAAGACCCTAGTCCTGTCTGTCCAGCCACCACTCCCATCCATCCGTCCATCCACCCACCCCCCCAACTATCTGTCCCTCTGGCCATGCCCAGCTTGTCAGTCTGCCTGTCCACTCACATCTGCCCGCCCACCCATCAGTAAAGCCCTCTCCATCCACCTGTCTGTCCATCCATTCCCAGGAAGTCCCCACTTGCTAGCCCTCCCCCCACCTGCTCGGGTGACCCTCACCTTGTAGAAGAACCCCAGCCCGGCCCGGGGCTCCCCCTCTGAAGACACCTCTTCCTCCAAAGAATCCTCCGCACCAGGGGGGCTCCCGTCGCCCTCGTCCCCAGTGGGGGGCTCTTCCAGGCTGCCCAGCGGGATCTCAATGAGGCCGGGCCGGGCTGCGGGCTCCTCGGGAGGCGGCCCCTCGGCCAGGAGGATGGAGGAGCGCGTCTGCACGGGCACCTGGCTCGGCGAGAACTTGCGCAGGTGGGGGAGGCTGTCCACGTCGTGGGGTGGCGTGAGCACCCTGGTCAGGGGCGTCAGCCGCAGCTCCGCTGGCCGCGCGTGCTTCGGGCTGCGGGGCGCTGGGCTGGGCCCAGGCCCAGGGCTGCGTCGGGTGGCCGGGACGCGCCGGGCAGGGCTGGGGGATGCGGCCTTGGGCCCTGTCGTGGGGCCAGGGATGACCCAGGCCGCAGGGGGTGGGGCGGGTCCGGGGGCCTCCGGCGGGGCCAGGAGCCGCTGCTGCTGGTCCGTGAGCCTCTGCATGTCCCGCTGCAGTGAGCTCAGTGCAGCGCTCAGCTTGCTGACCGCTCGGTTGTACTCCCCCAGCCCCTCGGGGGGCACCAGGCCCAGCTCCGGGGAGAAGGTCACTGACTTGGGCCTGGAGGTCGGCTCACCCTGGCCCTCGCCTGCCGGCCGCTCCCCACCGGGGGCCAGGCAGGGCTCTGCCTCCGCATCCGCATCCCCCGAGGCCTCCCGGGGCTGCACCTGCAGGAAGGCGCTCTTGCCCAGGCGCTGGCGGTGCTTGGCGAAGATGGCCTCGATCCGCCGCTTCTGAGCCTCTATGGCCCTGCGCTTCTCCTCCAGCCGGGCCCCCAGCTCACTCATCTCGGAGCTCAGGGCCTCGGGAGGGGCTGGGGTGGACGTGGGGGACCCCGCTCCGGCCTCAGCCTCTGCCTTCACCAGCTGCTTCTTGCGTTCGGCGAAGCTGGTCATCTTCACTTCGGAGTTGGTGGCCACCGGGGAGCCCTCGGAGGGGACCGGCGGTTTCGATACCTCCCCCACTGGGCAGGGAGATGATTTCGAGGGGGCCTCGGGGTGCGGCAGGTAGACGGGTGCTTTGGTGGGCCCGTCGGACAGAGGTTTGGAGGCCCCCTCGGGCAGGTAGGGGGAGGCCAGGGCCGGCCTGGAGGGCCCCTCTGGGGAGTGGAGGTAGAAGCTGCCGTCGGCAGCCCCGTCCGGGAGCAGCCGGGGCTCGGCGCTGTGGATGATCTGCAGGGCCTCCTCGATGGTGGGCAGGTCGCCAGGCTCCGGGGGCGGCTGGGTGGGGGTCCGGGCCGGCACGGGACGAGGGGGACCCAGACTGTCCGAGCTGACCGAGCGGAGGAGGACAGGGTCTCCCATGACGACGTCCACGTCGCTGTCCAGGCCAAAGGGGGTGCTGAATGACACAGCCTGGGAGAGGGGACGGCTGGGCGGCCAGAGGGAGGGATCAGCCGCTGGGACCAGCCTCAGCCCCACCCCGCCCCGGCCTGCCCCGTTGCCCAGCCCCGCCCTGGAGATGCGCTCACCTGAGCTGCCGGTTCCAGGCCTTGCCGAGGGCCTCCATGTGGGACATGGACGGGGAGGACTTCAGGGAGCCTGGGCAGGGGTGAGTGGTCACTATGGGGACCCTGGGTGGGGTCGGCCAGGGTCTGAGGGCAACCTCTGCAAGGTCACTGGTGAGTCACTGATGGGTCATTATGTGGTCTAGTCAGACCGGAGGTTTCTAGTACCAGTAAGGGGTGCTATGGAGTCACTGTGGATGTCACCTTGGGACCCAAAGGAAGGGTCACCGGAGGCAACATGAGGTCCTCTGGGGCCATCTTTGGGTGAGAGTCCCCAGTGACAGAAGCCACCCCCCTCCTCACCTGTAGATCCTCGGAGCGGAGACCGGGGGCCGCCCGGTGACAGGAGCGGGTGGCGGAAGTTGAAGACAGGAGAACTGCCAAGAGAGGCACCTCAGCCTCGGGACCCCTGCCTCTCCTTGGAGGTGGGGACAGGGGCGTCCCCCAGTGCCCAGCCCAGAGGAGGAGGAACCCCCCACCCCCAGCCATGGCACCACAGACTTGCCCAACGGGAGGAGGGGGGACCGTACCTGCTGCCGCCGCCATTCTGAGATTGGGAGGCCTCGGTGCCCCGGGGGGAGGCGGCTGCGGCACAGAAAACGGGATCAGGCAGGGCTTGGCCCCCCGACCCCACCCAGACCCCAGGCCCGGGCCTCACCGTGACCATCGGGCAAGTCCTTGGCCTGCACAAAGTCGGGCTTGAGCACCTCAAAGCACATGAACATCTCGGCCAGCAGCACGACCAGGTTGACCTACAGGCGGGAGGAGGGGTCGGCCAACGGGACACCTGGCCCTAAACACCCGCCTCGGCCCACAAGGCCCCGACACGGCCCTACCTTGAGCGGTGGTGGGACATAAAGCAAGTCCTCAAGGGAAAGAGGGCAGCCCCGCGGGAGGCGGGAGGCACAGAAATCTTGCACCAGCTGGAGGTTGTACAGGCTGTCCGCCACGGACATGGGGTCCTTGAGGCACACCTCTGTAGGGACAGGATGCCTGGGTGACTCTATGACAAGAGGACACGGCCCCCAGGGAAGCCAGGACCCAGTGACCAATATACACGCAGGACCTCCCATGGGCTGGGCCTTGGCCAGATGCCCATTTTTTTCTGGAACGCCATCCTCCAAGAACTCAACTCAAAAAGCTTTTCCTGACCACCCATCATCCTCTGGGACACTTAACATCCCAAAGGTACTTCTGGATAAACTTAATGTCTAGAACTAGACAACCAGAATGAACTGCCCATGAGGTCAGAAGTGTTTCTATTTGTTCTGGCTGGATCCTCAACACCTAAAATGGGGTCTGGCATGCAGTCTGCCCTCGATGCATTTTTTTCTGCTGCAGGAATGAATGAATTCTATGAAGCACAGAGAGGTTTAGACACTTGTGCGGGGTCACACAGCTACCTGGGGGGAAGAAAGATGCAAACCCATGTCTGCTGATTCTGGAAGCTGCCCCCATAACCACTGCATTGTACTGATTGTGTGGACCTGGGGACAGAAGCCTGGGGGCCGTGACTTAGGATGCCCGGCTCCCCAGGACAAGGTCTGGCCCAGGCCCATACGCTCACCCTCGAGTCGCAACAGCTGGGGACAATAGCAGTGGATCGTGGCAGCCAGCGCAGCCCCACTGGCCAAGTCCTGGAGCGTAGTCACGGTCGGAAAGCAGGGGGCGCGTCGGGCCGCAGCGCGGTCCTTGCGGTATCGGATCTGCGGATGGGAGCCAGGTCGGGTGAGTGGGCAGGCCAGCCCCTGCGTCAGCAGTCATGCAGGCTGGGCGGGGAGGCCTGGGGTTTCCGCCACGAGGGGGCGGGAAGCCGGGGGTCCCGGAGCCAGAGTGGGGGGCCAGCCTGGAGCAGGGAAGGGACAGCAGCAAGAGGCAGAAGGAGGTGTCTTGGAGCAGCCAGGCCAGCAGCGGGGGGCTGGGGACAGGGACTCCTGGGACCCCGGGGTGGGGGATACGTTACCATGGGGGGTTTGCTCCCCGACTCCTTCAAACAGAAGGCAATTGCGTGCTGGGGGGGAGAGGAGCAGCCATCAGCGGGGCGGGGGGTTGCTGACCTGCTGGGCCCCCAAGCCCACCTCCGGGGGAGGGGGTGGCCCTCGCTGACCCTGGTCCCGAACCCTGGCCATCCAGCTCCCTGTGCACTGGCTGGCTTTGGGGACCCCAGCTCCTCCCGGCCCCAAGGGACCCCACGGTGCAGCCTCTGATGCAGGGAATCTTCCTCCCACAAAAGATCCAGGCCCCCAGCTCATGCGGAGGATGCATAGGAAGCAGGTAGGCAGGAGGAGAATCCCCCCAACCCAGGCCCCCAGGGTGGAAGGAGTGAGCAAAGGTAGAGGACCCCAGCCAGCCCAAAACCTCCCTCCACTTTCCCTTTGCATATCTACTGCAGGAGTCATTTATGTGAAGTACAGAGAGGTTCAGACACTTGTGCAAGGTCACACAGCTTATTAGGGGAAGAGAGTGATTCAAACTTCCAGCTTCGGTGAAGCAGGACATGCTCAGAGGGTCCTGCCCTCTTAGTGGACGGGAAAGGGGGTGTTTTGCCCCTTGATTCACAGGAAGAGAAGTTCACCCACCCCATCAGGTCACTGGGGAAGGGTCTGCCCTCTTAGTTAATGGCAGAGATGCCACCCTTCTCTTGGCTCACAGAGGGGTTCTCCCTGGGCCCCACGGGGCTGGGGTCCGACCTCCTTTGCTCACAGGTGGGAGAAGGTAGGAGAAGGCGCAGACAGGCCGGCAGAAACAGACAGACACACACGTAGCAACAAGCAGGGCAGGCAGATGGGGCGGACAGACAGCCCCACTTACAGGAACCAGCTTCCAGTACCAGCGCGTGGGGCACTGATGCCAGAGAGGCAGAGAGGAGGGCAGCGGGCACCGGCGCAGGGGACAGCCCAGAGAGAGAGAGAAGGGAAGAAAGAAAGGGAAAGAGAGAGTGTGTCACCTCCAGCCCCCCACCTCGGGAATGGCTGTGAGGCACAGCCCTGCCCCGCCCACCCAGCTCTCCATCATCTGTCTGTCTGTCCGCCTGTCCCACGCCCTGGCCTCACCGAGGGCTGAGATGGGGCCGCCCCATCTGTAGGGGCGGCGGGAGAAGCTCGCTGGGCAGCTTCCTGCTCCGTCTTTTCCTGCAGCCGCCGGACCGTCTGGGGGTGCAGGGAGAGGTCAGTGCTCTGGATGATGCTGGGGAGGTGGGGACCCCCTGCCCCATCCCGGCCCAACCTCACCTACCGTGTCCACCCAGAAAAGGAGCTTGTGCTCCAAGCTGGTCAGGGCCAAGGGACCCGGCAGCGTCTTTGTCCACTCGAAGGCAAAGGCAACCATGAGGGCATCGATGACAGCCAGGTGGGCTCCCTGTGGGGGCAAGGGCTGGAGGGTGAGATCCGGGTGCAGGGACGGAGGCTCCTCCCAGCCTCCCAGGGCCAGGGAAGAGGGAGAACCAGGGAGGTGGGAGGGGCTTGAAGTGGGAGGAACTTGAGGGGAGGGGCCAGGGGCTAGTGGGTGGGGCCTTGAGGGAAGGAAGCAGAATAGGGGGTCCTAGAAGAGCCACTTAAGATGGGTCAGGGGCTCACGCCTGTAATCCTAGCACTCTGAGAGGCCGAGGCGGGCGGATTGTTCTGAACTCAGGAGTTCGAGACCAGCCTGAGCAAGAGTGAGACCCCGTCTCTACCAAAAATAGAAAGAAATGAATTGGAAAGCTAAAAATATATATAGAAAAAATTAGCCAGGTATGGTGGCGCATGCCTGTAGTCCCAGCTACTTGGGAGGCTGAGACAGTAGAATTGCTCGATCCCAGGAGTTTGAGGTTGCTGCGAGCTAGGCTGACGCCACGGCACTCGCCCCAGGCAAGAGAGTGAGACTCGGTCTCAAAAAAAAAAAAAAAAAAAAAAAGATGGGCCAGGGCCGGCGCGGTGGCTCACGCCTGTAATTCTAGCACTCTGCGAGGCCGAGGCAGGCGGATCGCTCAAGGTCGGGAGTTCGAGACCAGCCTGAGCAAGGACGAGACCCCGTCTCTACCAAAAAATAGAAAGAAATGATCTGGACAACTAAAACTATATACATATAGAAAAAAAATTAGCCAGGCATGGTGGCGCATACCTGTAGTCCCAGCTACTCGGGAGGCTGAGGTAGAAGGATCACTTGAGCCCAGGAGTTTGAGGTTGCTGTGAGCTAGGCTAACGCCATGGCACTCACTCTAGCCTGGGCAACAAAGCCAGACTCCGTCGCAAAAAAAAAAAAAAAAAAAAAGATGGGCCAGGCTTTGAGGTGAGAAATTAGACTGTAGGATAGGGTGGGCCACGAAGACAAGTCCTCAAGGAGGAGAGTAGCACCTTTTCAGACAGCCAGACCTGGTGGGAGGAGCTAGGCTTAATGGGTGGATCTTGGGGGGAGGAGCCAGGCCTGGTGGGAAGAGCTTCAGGGGAAGAGCCAGACCTGGTAGGAGGAGCAAGGCTTGGTAGGTGGAGCTCAGAGAGGAGTCAGGCCTCATGGTGGGAGGTGCTTGAGAGGAGGAACCAGGTCTGGTGGGAGGAGCTAGGCTTAATGGTAGATCTTGAGAGGAGCCCGGCCTGGTAGGAGGAGCTTGAGGGAAGGAACCAGACCTGGTGGGAAGTGCTAGGATTGGTGGGCAGAGCTCAGGGAGGAGCCAGGCCTGGTGGTGGGAGGTGCTTGAGAGGAGGAGCCAGGTCTGGTGGGAGGAGCTAAGCTTAATAGGTGGCTCGTGAGGGGAGGAGCCCAGTCTGTGGGCGGTGCTTGAAGGGAGGAGCCAAGAATGGTGGGCGGCACCTCGGGCAGGGGCGGGGCCTACCATGAGAATGGGCTGGTGCCTCAGGTCCGCCTCACGCACCGGGCGCTCGGGCAGCGCGGGCACCGTGCCCCTCCGCGCCAGCAGGGCCAGCAGCGCAGAGGGGCTGGGGGGTGTCTCGAGCTGCGGCAGCACCTGGCGCCAGGCCCGGCAGTAGAGCTCGGCCGAGAGCAGCAGCCGCGTCACCGGGGGCTTCACGTGCTCCTGTGCGTACTGGTCGGTATAGAAGGGCTCCCACAGCTCTGGGGGCACGTGCTCTGTGGGGGTGGGGGGAGACACGGCGAGTCAGGGCCACCAGATACACCACACACACATACACAATCACATGGCCTCAATGAAGGGGGCATCTGGACTAGGGAGGATGGCCCCGAGAAGGGAGAGATGGACAGGATCTGGGCTGAGACGCGCAGGTGTGCAGGACTGAGCCAGAGGAAGGGGTGGTGGTGGTGTTCCAGGCAGAGGGGCCTGCAGATGCAACAGCGGGAGGTGGGAGAGAACGCAGTGCCTCAGGGAGATGGAGGGGAGGCTTCCCTCACCGCAGGCTGGCTGGGCAGGGTGTTATAGGTCCCTGGGAGACAACAATGACCGTCTCAATGACAACAGCCTTCCTGTGCTGGCTGGGTGTAGACTCATCTAAGCCCTACATCAACCCTGGGAAGCAGACAGGGCATGATTGGTAACTCCACTTAACACAGGAGGAAACCAAAGCACAGAGAAGGAAAGTATCCTGCCCAAGGCCACACAGCTCTTCCATGCCAGAGATTCAAACCCAGCAAACTCTACACCCTCTCTCCACTTGCAGGCTGAGGAGGAGGAGCTGTGAAGTGGGGGCCCCGGCAGGTAGGGCATGGAATGGGGGAGGTGCTCTGCCCAAAGGGACCTTGGAGGGAGTTGTGTAACCTGGACTTGGTGACTGGAGGGAGGAGGTGGGGGACAGAAAGGGAGGTGCCCGGCGCCCTGTTGGGGTCTGAGGGGGAAGATGGAACGCAGCGGGTAGTGACTGAGCTGGGATATGGGGTGGGAGGGCAGCCGGTGAGGGGGTGAAAGCTGAGCATGAGGGGCCTTGGGGACATCCTCGAGGCAGAGGACACCAGGCCTGGGGCTTAGGGGAACAGCCTGGAAACCCTTGAAAAAGACAGTGGGAAGAGGCATCAAGGAAGCCCCAGCTGGACGGTGGGGGCAGAGCCCCAAGCAGGACCCCACGTAGGGTAGAGAGGAGAGAGCCAGGAAGATCCAGGGGGGTCGTGGCACCCGAGCTCCTGCTCCAATCAGCCCAGCTGTTTTGTACGTTGGGTTTCCGTGTTTGCAAGAACAGGGTGGAGAGGCCGTGTGCTTCACAACGTATTTGAGCATGACCCCAAAGAGCAGACCTCCCGCAGGAGTCCCTCTTCACAGCCAGGCTCCCAAGAAACCCCTCACCCAGGAGGACCCCGGCATCCTTGCCTACCTTCTGTCCCCCCGCCCGCCCTCTTCCGCACCCCAAAAAACCACACTTGACCTTCCCACTTACAGCCCCACCCCATGAAGAGCTGTGCCTTTTCCCTGCATCCCTCGGCTCAGCTCCTTGAAAGAAGAGCGAATTCCGGCTCCCGGTCAACTCCCCCCACCACCACTCCCCCAGCCCTGCCTCAACCTCCCTGACCTGGCTTCTGCCCTCATTGCTTCCAGCCTCCCCAAGGCCAGCAGGGATATCCAACACGCATCTGTGGGGTATCTCGCCTGGGCACCTCCTTCTTCTCCTCTGTCCTTGTAAATGGACATGCCCCACCTCAGGACACATGACGGCTTCCATGGCCATCTGAGGTCTGCACCCGCTGCAGCCCAGGCCAAGAGCGCCACGCCCCCCTGCCCCCATATCTCCCACAACTCTCAGCATCTTCCTTTCTACCTGCTCCTCCTCCCTGTCCCCAAGGCAGTGAGGAATCACCATCCCTCTCTTTCTTTACCCTCAAACCCCACATCCAATCAGTCCTCAGGTTTCAACCTCCTGGCATCTCCCAAATCCAAACCCTCCTCCCCAGCCCCTGCTGGAGAACAGACCCCAGGCACTCCCCGCTCCTGTTAACAAAATCAAACAGGTTTCTTTCCTGCAGTACTTCTAAGGGCCTTCAAGATGAAAATATGAGGCTGGGCCCGGTGGCTCACGCCTGTAATCCTAGCACTCCGGGAGGCCAAGACAGGTGGATTGTTTGAGCTCAGGAGTTCGAAACCAGCCTGAGCAAGAGCAAGACCCCGTCTCTACTAAAAATAGAAAGAAATTAATGGGACAACTAAAAATATATAGAAAAAATTAGCTGGGCATGGTGGCACATGCCTGTAGTCCCAGCTCCTCGGGAGGCTGAGGCAGTAGGATTGCTCGAGCCCAAGAGTTTGAGGTTGCTGTGAGCTAGCCTGACACCACGGCGCTCTGGCCTGGGCAACACAGTGAGACTCTGTCTCAAAAAAAAAAAAAAAAAAAAAAGATGAAAGTATGTGAGCTAGGGCTAATGATCACTAACTCTTTTTTGATTTTTGGTTTTTTGAGACAGGGTCTCGCTCTGTCACCCAGGCTGGACTACAGTGGCACAATCATAGCTGACTGCAGCCTTGAACTCCTGGGTTCCAGCGATTCTCCTGCCTTGGCCTCCTGAGTAGCTGGGACTGCACATGCGCACCACCACGTCCAGCTAATTTTTTTATTTTCTTGTAGAGACAGGGGTCTCTCTATGTTGCCCAGGCTGAATCAATATCAAGCGCTTATTCTATACCAGTGTTCCTCTACCTTGGCACTGTTGGCATTTGGGGCTAGAGAATTCTTTATGTTGGGGGAGTGCTATCCTGTGCATGGTAGGGTGTCCAGCAAAATCCCGGTCTCCACTCACTAGATGCCACTAGCACATTCCTTCCAAGTAGTGACAACCAAAAATGTCTCCTAAGGGGGAAAAGCGTCACCAGTTGAGAACCATTGCGCTATCCTATAAGATGTTCATTGAGCATTTCCTACAGAGCAGTGCTACACAATTTTTTTTCTTTTTTTTTTTGAGACAGAGTCTCACTCTGTTGCCCGGGCTAGAGTGCCGTGGCGTCAGCCTAGCTCACAGCAACCTCAAACTCCTGGGCTCAAGCGATCCTCCTGCCTCAGCCTCCCGGGTAGCTGGGACTACAGGCATGCACCACCATGCCTGGCTAATTTTTTCTATATATTTTTAGTTGTCCAGCTAATTTCTTTCTATTTTTAGTAGAGACGGGGTCTCACTCTTGCTCAGGCTGGTCTTGAACTCCTGATCTTGAGCGATCCTCCCGCCTCGGCCTCCCAGAGTGCTAGAATTACAGGCATGAGCCACCACGCCTGGCCTAAAAACACTATTAATGAGATATTTCACATCTTTTTTTTTTTTGTACCAAGTCTTTGGAATCCAGTGTGTGTATGCGCCCGTGTGTGTCTATACATATGTGTGTGTGTGTGTGTGTGTGTGTGTGTGTTTGTGTGTGTGTATTTTTAAGATGGGATCTTGCTCTGTCACCCAGGCTGGAGTGCAGTGGCGTCATCATAGCTCACTGCGGCCTCAAACGCTCAGGCTCAAGCGATCCTCCCGCCTCAGCCACTGAGTAGCTGGGACTACAGGTGCACACCACCACACCTGGCTAATTTCTCTAGGTTTTTTTTTTTGTACAAATGGGGTCTCGCTCCTGCTCAGGCTGGTCTCAAACTCCTGTCCTCAAGCAATCCCCCTGCCTTGGCTTCCCAAAGTGCTGGGATTACAGGTGTGAGCCACGCGCCAGCCTAGAACCCTTTCTTAATCTTTTCTCTGAGCTGTGTTCTCCTGAGCCCACCTGCCTGCATTCCTGCCCAGCCTTCCCACACCTGTGCCTCTGGGCCACCAAAACTATTCCTTCCTCCGAGCCACTGTTCCTACTGGGCAACTGCATACCTGATCGTGTCAGTTCTCAAATACCTTCCATGGCTCCCTAGTGCCCTTAGATCCCCACCCATGGCCTGAGAGGCCCTCATCCGTCTTACCAGCCTCCTCCATCTCCCATCTTCCCTGGCCACCACAGGGACCTGCATGTTCTTCTCTGAGAACTCTTTGTTGGCCCACATTCCTGGCCTTTGCACACACGATCTCTTCTCTGTGGCAAACTCCTACACATCCTTTAATGCCCAAACCCTTTCTCCTCTGGGGAGCCTCCTCCTCCCTCCCCAGAAGATTTCAAGAATGTCCTCCCCCCAGGCCCTGCTGCTTTCTTCTACATCACAGACCTTATCACTCTACGCAGCAACGATCTGGTTTCATGCCCATCCCCCTCTCTCCCGCATCCATCCCGTCCTCTCTATACCTTGGGCACCCAGCCTGGTACCTGCTAGGCCTTGGTCAAGAGTCCCAGAATTCACGAATCTAGCAGATCTCTGTTCCCCTTTTCCTTTAGCCCCGCTCTTTTTAGAGGCAGATGGTGGACAGACTGAACCTCACCTCCAGCCCCTGGAGGGTATCACACAGCCAAGGGAGCTGCGTCAATGAGAACAGAACCTGGGTGCGTCAAGGGACTGGGATCTTATCAACACCCCTCAAGGGACTTTGCTTTCCTTTCTGCAAAATGGGACAGTGATTTCTGCTCTGTCTCCTGGCCAGGGCATAATGAATAATGTCATTAAAAATACCAGCCCCAGTCACAGCAGCAACCATCGTGAACATCTCTTTAGTGTGTGCAGGACATAGCGTGAAGGAGTCTGTAGTCACTACCTCCTGTATACCTCCCGGCAGCCTTGCAAAGAATGTGCTGAGACCTTGATCACCCGAGTCCTGGCCTGGCACATAGCGAGTGCCCCATGAACATATGGGAAATAGATAAATAAATGAACGAAAGCCTTCCATCACAGAGGGGGAACCGTAAGCTCAGAGAATCAGGATAATCCGTCCACATTCTGCTGGGGGTGGGACTCAACCTCAATTCTGAATCCCAAACTTGAGCTCTCTACGGCCTCATAACCTTAAATATGAGGGGCTGGGACGTCCCGGGGTCCCGGGTCCCACCTCCCAATCCCTTTCTTCCTCAAGCAAATCCCTGAGACATGGACAGTCCTCAGAGTGGGCCACACACGTGGAAGGGCACAGGAAGAAATAGGAAGGGACAGGCTCGGGTGGAACCAGGAGAGGGACAGCTGTCACCAGACCCACACCCAGAACAGGTTGATCTGGGAAGGCCACTGAGAGGGGGATGGGCTGTGCCCAGTTGGTGCCAAGACCAGTGGGCAGACGAGTGGGAGGGAAGGGCGTCCTCCCCCTACGACTCCCCCCAGGAAGGCCCAGACCTTAATTAACCCCTGGCTTCTCCAAGGCCAGGCTCTGGCTTCCAGCTCTGGCCTGGGGCCATGGAGCTGCCCAGAGCTGGGACTGAGCGTGCTCAGGGCCTCTGGTCCCCGGAACCCACGGACATGGTCCCCACTGGGGCGGCCTGAGTGGGGGCCAGCCACGCGGGCCTGGGGGAGTAAGTGGAGGATCTGCCTTCATGCGAAAAGGCCCTGCAGTGGGGCCCCCCACCCCAGCGGGATCCTGGACAAGCCATTTCCCTTCTACTGGGCTCGCCCGCCTCCTCGGTTAGATCAGGGAATAAGTCACAGCTGCCAGACGCCGGCCAGGGCCATGCAGGCGAAAGAGGGGCTCCCCAGAGCTGCCCGGCCGCCGCCCGCAGCGCAGGCAGGGCCAGCGCGGGGTGTGTGTCCGGGCCCGGGGGCGTGGGGACCCGAGCGCTTAAGGCGAAGCCAGAGGCCGGGGCCCGGGGGAGGGGGCGAGAGGGGTCCCGGCAGGCGCGTGATGCGAGCGTGCACAGAGGAGGAGGGCGTGCAAGGGAAGGCCCCGGGGGTACGGGAGGCGGGAACCTCACACCGGGAGACCCCGCCCGGCTCGCTGACCCCGCCCCGCTCACCTGGGGGCTCGGACGCCGGGGTCCCCGCGCCGAGCTGCGCCGCCGGCCCCACCCCCACCGCGCTCCAGCAGCCGGGCGGGCAAAGTCCACGGCTCGGCCCCGGCCCAGCAGGAAGCCCAGAGGCCCGGCGCGGCGGGGAACCCGGGCCCGGGGACCCCCGGCGGCCGGCGCTATTGTTCCCACGGCCCCGGCCTTCCCGGGCCCGGCGCCCCGCCCCCCGCACCTGCCGCTCCCCGGCCCGGTACCTGCGCCCCCGAACGCGGCCCGCAGCACCCACGCCAGGCTGGCCGCCGCCTTGGCCCGCGAGAAATCGTACTGGTCCAGCGACTTGATTTCGGGCACCAGGAAGGTCCTCCGCAGCGGCCCGGGCCCGGGGGGCACCGCCTCCACCATGGCGGCGCCGGGGCTGCGGCCGCCGGGTCCGCGCTCGGGCTGGGCTGGGCTGCGCCGCGCTCGTGCCCCAGCCGGGCCCGCCGCCGCCGCCGCCGCCTCTGCCGCGGAGCCAGGTGCGGCCGCTCGCGCTGGCGACGCTGCGTCGGCCCCGCCCCGGGGCGGATCCCAGGTGCGCCCCGCCCCCCGGACCCCGATCGGCCCCCAGCCGCCGGGTGCCCAGCGCGGGGCGGGCCCGGACCGCGGCCGGCGATCGCGGGGGGAGGCTGCGGCTGAGAGTGTGTGTGTGTGTGTGTCTGTGTGTGTGTGTGTGTGTGTGTGTGTGTGTGTGTGTGTGTGCGCGCGTGTGCGCGCGCGCGCCTGGGACACCGGACAGGATTAGGGACCCTCTATTCGAAAACGCGCATGCAGGGCCGCAGTGTCTACCCCCTGAGGCGCAGGAGGCACCTGCGCGAGTTTGCAATGCCTGGCCGGGAGGCGTGCACCTGTTTCTGATTGTGTTTGTAAAGACCACAAGAATGTGTGCCTCTTCGTATCTGTGTGTGCATCTCCGAACGTATTTGGGTGGTGGCGACCCAGTGTAGCGGAGGCTGTCTACGTGTGCGTATCTGGGCGTGAGTGTGACAGCACGTGTATGTGTAAGGGTGTGTGTGTGAGTGTGTGTGTGTCCGTGTTTCAAACGTGAGTTGCGTATACGAGATCTCTGTTATGTAGGTCGCTCTATAACCTGAAGATAGAAGTGGTGAGTGTGTGTGTGTGTGTGTGTGTGTGTGTGTGTGTGTCTCTGCTTTGTGGGTGGATATGAGTATGCGTGTTTCTGTGCCTCTGAAGGCATTTGTGTGTTGTGTAAGGGTGTGATTGATGTCTCTGTCAATGCAGGAGTACTGGAGAGAAACTTCGAGGATGTGTATTTATGCAGGAGTGAGGCTCTTTGTGTCTGTGATTGTGGTTGCATGGCTGTGACTGGGTGTGTTTGCAAATGTCTGTGTGTGTATTTGTGGTATCTGCAGTGTGCGTTGGGGGAATGCCCTGAGTGTGTGTAGGTGAGGATGTATTTGTGTCTAAGTAGATTTGTATACGCGTGCGTGAATGCGGTTGTGTGCGTGGGGATATGTGTGTGTGAGGAACAGTTTCTGAATGTATTTGGGGGCACATATGTGTGTTTATATATGAGTGCATTTGTGGATTTGGGTGTATGGTGTGAGCCGCAGAGTGCAGGTTGTGTAAACCGTGAAATTCGGTGTGTGTGCAAGAACGCCTATTTCTGAATATATTCATGAAAGTGAAAATGTGCATATTTATCTAGGAATTGTGTATTTGTGTGAGTAAATGTATTTGTGTGTGGTATAATCTGATGGTATGCATCAGTGTGGAGGTGTGTGTGCGAATGTGTTATGTGTATAGATATTTGTGTGCATGCGTGAAATTGTATGGATGTTACTGCATACATTTCTAAAATCCCTATTTGTGGCTAGTTGTTTAATATTTGTATGTTCCATTGTTTTATTGTGTCAAAATATCTGCCTCTTAGCTGTGTGTTAGTGTGTTAGATCTTTACAGCTGGGTGAATGTTTGGATTTTGCATGGATCTGTGAGCATTTACTCCTGCTTACAAGGTGACAAGGTGCACGTGTGTGTGAGCATCTGTTTTCAGAATGTAAACTGAGTATCAGAATGAATCTCCGTATGAATGAGTGCATTTGTGTATGTATCCGGGTGTGCCTGAATGTGAGTATAGGACTATGGTTGTGTGTGTCGGCATGCATGTGTGAGTAGTTGTGTTTTGAATGGCTTTGCATGTGTGTAAATGGATTTAAGTGCATCGCGATGCATTTGTGTGTCATGACATGAGTGAGACTGGGTGGGTGGGTGAATTCTGTCTAAGGGAGTATAAGCGTGAGATCGCGCATTTACAGCTACGGAGGGGGTTTCAATCTACACCCACATACACATGACAATCAGTCAGTGTTTTCTTGGCTATATAAAATGCTATGAGGCCAGGCTTGGTGGCTCACACTTGTAATCCCAGCACTTTGGGAGGATCGCTTGAGGCCAGCAGTTCGAGACCAGCCTGGGCAACATAGCGAGACCCTCCCCCTTCTCCCCTCTACAAAAAAATGAAAAAATTAACTGGGCATGGTGGTGCACACCTGTAGTCCCAGCTACTTGGGAGGCTGAGGCAGGAGGATCGCTTGAGCCCAGGACTTCGAGGTTACAGGGAGCTATGATTGGGCCACTGTACTCCAGCCCGGGCAACGCTGTCTCTAAAAAAAATAAAAGATAAATGCTATGAGGTGACAAGACACTACTACAGCATGCAGGTGCCCTAGCCCCGCCAACCTCAGATAGTGGCCCCTGAGCCAATGTTTTGTTGAAATTCCAGGGTCCCCTGACATACATTGTACACATGTGTTTGGGCCATGGGTCTCGTGGTCCAGAGCGTGTGACTGAGGAGGGGGCTGGGTGTGCCACAGGGAGGGGAACTGGGGCATGGGCCCTCCTGTCTGGATGTGCTGGAGCAGGTGTGGGCGTGGGCACACAAAGGGGCCAGTGTGTGTGTGTTTGAGCATATGTGGGGATGTGTATGACACACAAGCCCTGGCTCCCCCTGCTTGGAGGACCTGAACCAGGTCTTTTCCCCACTGGGCCTCAGTTTCCCCACCTGTGGCACTGCAGGGAATCAGGAACTCCCAGCGTGGGTGGCGTCCATGGCTGGAACGGGAGTGCCTGTCATGCTTCGCCCCTCTGTGAGCTTGGCATGTCCTGCCAGCTTACATGAGTGTTTGCTTTGCCTGGGAACGTTCCCATGACCTCTGCAGACCCCAAGGACAAGCCTCATGTAGGCGACACCTGCAGCTCACTCCCAAACACCGGGGAGGTGCATGCCCCACCCTGGGAGGGGGCCGCAGGATGTGAGGGTCCAGTGAGGGGGTGTCCAGAGGTGGCAGAGCAGGAGCCAGGCCCAGTGCCCCCGCCTGGGGCGCCAGGGGCCTCCTCGGGCCCAGCCCCCACACCGGGCAGACTGGAACACCTGGCTGGGCTAGACCGCCCCACCCACACACGGCCAGCAGAATCGAGGTCCCACCTGCCCCTGGGGGCCTGTTCCTGAGGCCCAGGCAGCCTCAGACACATTGGCTCCCCTGTGTACCCGGGCAGCCCTTCCTACAGCCCCCCTGCAACCCTCCCCTGTCTCTGCCTCCCGCCTCCTCCTCACCTGGAGACTCCCTGGGCTCTCACGCCTCCTAACTCATTAGACCGGCCCTGCTTATTAAGCTGGGGGCAGGGATGACTTAGAGGGTTTGTAGGTCAAGGGGTTAGGATTAGGTTTGGGGGAGCGCACGAACCCCCGTAAAATCATCTGCAAAATTCTGCCTGCGTGTGCACTTCCGCAAATCTTACAGGTAACAATTTCTGAGTGTGTTATATGCCCATGACCATTTTTTTTTTTTTTTTTTGAGACAGGGTCTTGCTCTGTTCCCTGGGCAGTGGTGCGATCATAGCTCACTGCAACCTCAAACTCCTGGGCTCGAGCGATCCTCCTGCCTCAGCCTCCTGCGGAGCTGGGACTACAGGCATGTGCCACCATGCCCGGCTAATTTTTTCTATTTTTTGTAGAGATGGGGTCTCACTCTTGCTCAAGCTGGTCTGGAGCTCCTGAGCTCAAGCCATCCTCCTGCCTCGGCTCCCAAAATGCTGGGATTACAGGTGTGAGCCACCACGCACAGCCCAAAATAATTTTAAAGAAAATAATGTGCATGCCGAGAGCCATCCCTGTTCTCTGCCACTTGCATTTGCAAACAATGAACCAATACATGCGAAAGAGATCATTTCAGCTAGGGATAAATGTTGGGTTAATAATACGGTGAAGCCTGGGGACTGCTGTCACCAGGGCAGGGGGGTGGCGAAGGGGGCTTCTTTGTGGAGGGGGAGAGGGGGCAGAGCCTGGAATGATGAAATGAAGCAGGTGGGGGAACATTCCAGGCAGAGGGAACAGCAAAGACAAGGTCCCTGGGGCAGGAACAGGCTGGTATTTGCAAGGAAGGTCACCCTAGCCGAGCTTAGTGAGGAATGTGGAAGGAGACGCTAGAGGGTGTTTGGTCCATAAAATGCAATAAAAATGAATTTCTAGGAAAATAAAATGTAAATACGTGCATAGTGCCAGAAAGTAAGAAATAACCAACAAGTGAGGTGCAGCGGCGTGAGCCCGTAGTCCCAGCTACTCGGGAGGCTGAGGCAGGAGGATCACTTGAGCTCAGGAGTTTGAGACCAGCCTGAGCAAGAGCGAGACCCCGTCTCTACTAAAAATAGAAAAATTAGCCAGGCATGGTGGTGAGCCCCTGCAGTCCCAGCTACTCGGGAGGCTGAGGCAGGAGGATCGCTTGAGCCCAGGAGTTCAAGGCTGCGGTGAGCTATGATGACGCCACCGCACTCCAGCCTGGGTGACAGAGCAAGACCCTGTCACTAAAAAAAAAAAAAGTAACTTTATGATGAAGAAACCTCCACCAGTCATAAATTATGTTGATAATATATACTCCTGATACAATAGGATGACAATGACACTTTGTCTCTACGATCTTCCTGCCTGTGACCCATAACCCCTTTCTAATCATGAGAAAAATAGCAGAAAAATTCCAATAAAGAAGTATTCTGCAATATACCTAACCAGTCCTCCTCAAAACTGTCAAGGTCATCAAAAACAAGGAAGGTTCGAGAAACTGTCCCGGTTGAATCTAAAGAGATGTGACAGCTCCAATGTCACGTGAGATCATACATTGGATCGCAGGACAGGAAAAAAAAAAAGGGGGTGGGCATTAAGTTTTCCAGAAAACTTAAGAAATCTAAATAAAGAATGGACTTCCATGAATTACAATGTATCAGCATTTGTTCTTTCGTTGTAACAAATGTCCCATATTAGTGTACGATGTTAATAAACATGTGTGGGTGTGGGTGTGTGCGTGTGTGTTTGGGGGACAGGGAATGTATGGAACTCTCTATATTGTCTGCTTGACTTTTCGGTACATTTAAAACTGTTCTAAAAAAAAAAGTCTGTTAATAAAAGAAAGAATTTGAAAGGCATGCAAAACGTGAGCCCAGCAGTCATAAAAGTACTATGTCAAATTACTATAAAATTTCTAAACGCTTATTATTTTCCGTACTGTCTCAGCCGAAGGGATAGTCAGCAGTTTGCAGCCAGCACGATCTGTGGGTCTCTCCTTGAGTAATGCCAGTATAGGGTTTCTCAACCACAGCACTAATGATTTTGGGGATATTTGGAAGTTTAGCAGCATCCTTGGCCTCTACTTATTAAACGCCAGTAGCAGCTCCCTCTGGTTGTGCCAAAATGTCCCCAGATTTTGCCAAATGTCCCCCAGAAGGCTGAATCACTGTCCCCTCGAAAACCATGCACACACACGTGGGCGACAAAACCAAGTCTGAAAACTTGATCCAGAAAGACCCGTGCACGTCTGAGAGCTTCAGGGCAGCCCTGAGAGACCCAGTGTCTCCACGACAATTCAGCTAATGCCAGGTGGACCACGGAAGCTTCACTAAGAAGGCCATTCCCAGGGTGTGGCTTTAGGGCTGGGGAGAACGCGCGGGTACGGAATGTATCGGGAGACGGAATTGACAGGGCTTGCCGATGCACAGGGACAGGCGGCGAGGAGAGGGAGGGAGGCGTCTTGGAAAATGCCCAGATCTCTACCTTTTGCAACCAGGTGGATGGTGGCGCTACGTGCCGAGATGGGTACAGGAGATGAGAGGCCAGGTTGGGCGAGGAGGATGAGTTTCATCTTGGACAGGTTGAGTTTCAGCTCCCCGAGGTAGGTGAATGGAAAAACAAACCGTGGTGCATCCAGACAACGGAATATTATTGGGCACTAAAAAAAAAAAAAAAAAAAAAAAAAAAAAAAAAAAAAAAAAAAAAAAAAAAAAAAAAAAAAAAAAAAAAAAAAAAAAAAAAAAAAAAAAAAAAAAAAAAAAAAAAAAAAAAAAAAAAAAAAAAAGCTGTCAAGCCGTGAAGAGACATGGAGGAAACTTACATGCATATTACTAAGCGAAAGCCGATCTGAAAAGGCCACGCACTGTGTGATTCCAACTATGTGACGTTCTGGAAAAGGCAAAACTATGGAGACAGTAAAAGACCCCAGGGGTTGCCAGGGGTTGGGGACAGGGAGGGAGGAACAGGCAGAGCACAGAGAAATTTTAGGGCAGTGGAACTGCTCTGTGTGATCCTACGATGGTGGAGACGTGTCATCGTACATTCGTCCAAACCCACAGAATGTACAGTAGCAACAGTGACTCCCGATGCAGACTAGCGACCGGGGTGATGATGCTGCATCCGTGGAGGGTCACTGATTGCAACAAATGCCCCGGTCTAGGGCAGGATATTGACACGGAGGGCAGGGGAGCATTTGAGAACTCTCTGCGCTTTCTACTCAATTTTGCTCTGAACCTAAAACTGCTCTAAAACATGAAAGCTTCTTCCTTGATGCTATCAGCAAAAAAAATAAAAATAAATAAAATAAGACACAAAATCTGTTATAAACACACACACACATAATGGGACATGCAAAAAATGCTAGACAAATATCCGCGAATATGTACTTGGACATTTACAAATATACCCAGTGATACCCACACAAATATCTGTGCACACACACACACACCAATACATTCAGGCAGAGACTCAGTATTGATGTGGGTCAAGCAAGAGACATTATCTCAAGCTGCTCTCTGTCATTTAAATGTCCTTGACAAGAAGAAACTTACTGTCCACTTTGTTGCTTTCCTCTGGCAGGAGGAGGTGTTGGGTGAGCAGAAATAAGGCAGTGACTTACCAGATATAAAAATGAAGACCAACGTGATTGTGCCGGGGGAAAAGAAGGAAGAATTCCAGAGAGAATTCCAGGGGCTTTCACTGCTCTCTTTTCTTCTTCTTTTTTTTCTTTTAGAGAGACAGGGTCTTGCTATGCTGCCCAGGCTGGAGTTCGGTGGTGCAATCATAGCTCACTGCAGCCTCCAACGCCTGGGCTCAGGTGATCCTCCTGCCTCAGCCTCCTGAGTAGCTGGGCCTGCAGGTGTGCACCACCACACCTGGCTAATTTTTCTATTTGTCGTAGAGACGGGGTCTTGCTATGTTGCCCAGGCTAGTCTGGAATTTCTGGCCTCAAGTGATCCTCCTGCCTCGTTCTCCCGAAGTGCTGGGATGACAGGTGTGAGTCACTGTAACCAGCCTGACTTCTCTTCCAATATTGGTGAAGTCCATAGGGATCCAAGGCAAATGGAGGGTCTGTACCATCCTCTGAAATTGTGGCGCCCGCCAGCCCTTGCCAACCATGCAGACTTAGCTAAGAGATACACGAGACAAAGAAAATCGCATACAATCTTCGGGGTTTTCTGACACCCGGGTCTGCCAAGACCTCATGGCTCCGGAGCCTGGGGGCTCTCTGCAGGTCTGGACCTCTGAGTCATGGTCAAGGCCGGAGACACAGGTGTGAGAGCCAGAGACACTGAAGCCCCCAGGGAAATGAAATACAGACTGAAGACAGAGCCCTGGGAATCCCCAGGAAGGAGAAAGGGGAGTTTCTGGGCTTCTGGAGAAGGAGGAGAACAAACAAGGGAGAGAACAAGGGCTTCGGGAAGATGGGAGTGGTCTCCGGTGTCCAGGCTGGCGTGGAGGGTGCATGAGATAAGAAGCGAGCAGTTGCCTTAGATACCAGGACACAGAGTTCAATAGTGACCTTGAGGAAGGCAGTCTCAGTGTTATGTGTGTGGGAGGCAGGAGGAAGAAAGTCTGATTAAGTGAGATGAGATGAGAGTGGAAACTTCACCTAAGCTCCACACCTCCCCTCCCCCGGCCGGGCGCGGTGGCTCACGCCCCTAATCCCAGCACTCTGGGAGGCCAAGGTGGGGGATTGCTTGAGCTCAGGAGTTCGAGACCAGCCTGAGCAAGATCGAGCCCCCATCTCTGCTAAATACAGAAAAATTAGTCTGGCATGGTGGCACACGCCCGTAGTCCCAGCTATTTGGGAGGCTGAGGCAGGAGGATCGCTTGAGGCCAGGAGTTTGGGGCTGCAGTGAGCTAGGCTGATGACACTGCACTTCTAGCCTTCTGTCTCAAAAAAAAAAAAAAAATCCCCCATCCTAAACTTGTCTGCAACATCAGCTACCTTCCCCATTCTTCTCCTCTCTCTTCCCCCTTCTGGGTCCTTGTCCACTTCCTCCTGTCTTTCCCCAAAATGCAATCCCATCCCTTCTGTGGAATTGTAGGCTATTAGAGACAAAAAGAACCTTAAACACCAGCTAGTCCAAACCTTTACTCGGAGCTCAAAGAATCCAGCCTATCCTTGATTCTCTTCATGAACAGGGAGCTCACTACCGAAAGAGGCAATCCCTTCTATCCCTGTTGTCCGCAAAGTTCTTTCTTTAGCAGAATCACGCATCTGTAGGTACTTAAGTGATGTTTGTGGAATCGGTTTCCCTGCCCTCCTGGGTGTTTCTGAGCTCCCATGATCCCGACTGTCTTGCATAGCTCTCTCCTCATTTCTCAACTTCTCTGTTATGTATCCTAGACCCAAACATAATTGCCAAAGTGCGGAGTCATTGGCAGCGATCATAGGCTTTCATTTGGAATATATTGATTTAAAAAAGCATGTACTATGTGCCAAGAGCTGGGACTACAACCTGCTTAATTTCGTCAAAGATAGACACAGCCTGTGCCCTCACAGAACTTATGTTCTACTGGGAACACAGACCCAATTCATTATTATTATTATTATTATTATTTTGAGACAAAGTCTCACTCTGCTGTTTGAGCTAGAGTGCAGTGGCGACTTCACAGCTCACTGCAGCCTCAAACTCCTGGGTTCAAGTGATCCTCCTACTTCAGCCTCTCAAGTAGCTGCGACTACAGGCATGCACCACCACGCCCAGCTGAATTTTTTTTCAATTTTTTTTTGGTAGAGACAAGTTCTCTTTTGCTCAGGCTGGCCTTGAACTCCTGTCTTCAAGCAATCTGCCCGCCTTGGCCTTCCGAAGTGCTAGGATTACAGGCGTGAGCCACTGCACCTTGCCACAATTCATTATTAACTACATATGTGCTGAGAGTTCTGGGAGGAAGAAGAGATGTAGAGTGAAATACAGACAGGTAGGCAGTCCATGGAACAAGGAGGTCTTGGTGTATGTTTAATACTTTTGTTACACCTATACAAATAAAACGGGCCACACAAAGTCACTAAGCTAATATGAATAAATCTGCCCCTTAGGGGCAGAAACTTACTACAGGGAGGGACTTCATGTGGTAGATTGTTGCAGTAATGGTTCCCAATTTGTTCACATCTGCCTGTATTCACACCCGTGGGAGTCTCCTCCCACTGTGATTCAGGGCTTGGCCATGTGAGTTGTTTTGGCCAATGGGACAATACAAAATGTGGCAGAAGCAGCTTGAAAAGCATTTGCACACTGGCATAAAAGGGGTGCTAACATTACAGTCCCTACAGATATTAAAATGATAAAGAGGGAGGTTTATGAACAACTTCATGTTGATCAATTTGACAATTTACATGACATAGACAAGTTCCTTAAAGTGCAAAACTACCAAAGCTTACTTCAGAAGAAATAGATAACCCAAATAGTCCTGTGTCTATTAAGTAAATTAAATTCATGACTAAGAACCTTTGCACAAAGAAAACTCCACATTCAGATGGCTTCACTGGTGAATCCTGTAAAAATGTAAGAAAGAAATAATACCGATTCTACACAAACTCTTCCAGAAAATAAAAGATGAGGAAGCACTTCCCAATTTATTCTATGAAGGTAGCATTATCCTGACACCACAATCAGATAAAGACATTACAAGGAAAAAAAAAAAACCTACAGACCAACATGCTTCATGAACATGGACACAAACAGTCCCTAAAAATGTTAGCAAAACAAGTCCAGCAATATGTAAAAAGGAAAAGACATCATAACCAAGTGAGGTTTATCCTAGGAATGTAAGGTTGATTAAGCACTTGAAAATCAATCAATAGAATTTGCCACATCAAGAGATTAAATAAAAAATCAGATGAGAATTGCTATTTCAACTGATGTAGAAAAATCATTTGACAAAAATCGACACTCATTCATGGTATTAAAAATCTCTCAGCAATTCTCTATTAATAAAAGCATCTATGAAAGACAGCTAACATCATACTTCATAGTGAAAGATAATGGTTTTTTTCCTAAGATTGGAAACAAGGCAAGAATGTCTACTCTTACTATTTTTTTTTCTTTTGAGACAGAGTCTCACTCTGCTGCTCGGACTAGAGTGCCGTGGCATCAGCCTAGCTCACATCAACCTCAAAGTCCTGGCTCAAGCGATCCTCCTGCCTCAGCCTCCTGAGTAGCTGTGACTACAGTCATGTGCCACCATGCCTGGCTAATTTTTTCTACATATATTTTTAGTTGTCCAGCTAATTTCTTTCTATTTTTTTTAGTAGAGATGGGGTATCACTCTTGCTCAGGCTGGTCTCCTGAGCTCAAATGGTCCACCCACCTCAGCCTCCAAGAGTGCTAGGATTACAGGTGTGAGCCACCATGCCCAGCCTACTCTTACTACTTCTATTCAAAATTGCATTGGAGATTTTAGCCAGTGCAATAAGGCAAGAAAAAAAATAAAAAACACACAGATTGGAAACAAAGTTAAACATGAAAATCTACATAGATGAAAAAAAATCCATGATCATCTACACAAAAATCATAAAGAATGTACAAAAAGGCTACTAGACCCAATATGTGAGTTTGGCAAAGTTGTAGGATGCAAGGTCAATATATAAAAATGAATTGTATTTCTACAGGCTAACGATGCACAATTGGAAATCGGAAATTTAAAAAGATACCAATTTCAACAGTATCAAAAACATGAAATACTTAGAGATAAGTTTAACAAAATGTGTGCAAGATCTATACATTGAAAATTAGAAAACATAGCTGGGAAAAATCAAAGAAAGCCAAAATCAACCTAGAGATATACTATATTCATGAATTAGAAGATTCAAAATAATCCGTAGATTCAATGTACTCCCAATCAAAATTCTAGTCAGTTTTTCTGTATAGATTGACAAGTCAATTCTAAAATTTATACAAAAATGCAAAGGACCAGAATAGCCAAAGCAATTTGAAAAAGAAGAATGTAATTGGAGCAGTTACACTGCTTACCTCAAGACATACTATGAAGTCACAGCAAGCAAAACATACAAAAAAATACAAGAATTAGTCGGGCATGGTGGTGCACACCTGTAGTCCCAGCTACTTGCGAGGCTGAGGCAGGAGGATCACTTGAGACCAGGGGTTTGAGGTTGCAGTGAGGTATGATCAAGACATAGCACTCTGGGCCGGGGCACTGTGGCTCACGCCTGTAATCGTAGCACTCTGGGAAGCCGAGGTGGGAGGATCACTTGAGCTCAGGAGTTTGAGACTAGCCCGAGCAAGAGTGAGACCCCATCTCTACTAAAAATAGAAAAATTAGCCAGGTATCATGGTGTGAGCCTATAGTCCCAGCTACTTGGGAGGCTGAGGCAAGAGGATCGCTTGAGCCCAGGAGTTGGAGGCTGCGGTGAGCTATGATGACACCACTGAACCCTACCCAGGGCAACAGAGAGAGAGACCCTGTCTCAAAACAACAACAAGGAAATGCACTGATGTCAAAGAGGTTGTGAACACAGGGCCTCAAACCATTCTGCCTAGAAATTCAACCCTGGGCTTCTTAATTAAAAAGACCACTGCGAACGTCACTTCATCATCCCATGCCTCAGTTTACTTATAAAGTGAAAAGCAAAGAATGATGGTTACAAGGATTAAATGAAAAAGTGGCAAACACTCAGAATGGAGCCTGGCACACAGTATCACTGTCTGGATGTGAGCTACTCTCTGTCTTCAATTGTATCAGTAGATGTTGTAAATTGCTGACCCTGTCTGATGTTTTCAAGAATTCTCTGAAACAAGACCTGTGTCCACTGCTGGGGACGTGTAAATCAATACTGCGTTTTCCGGGGCAACTTGGTAAAAGGCATCAAGCACTATAATAAAATCACTTATTTTTGATGCAGTGTTTCCAGGTCTGGTATTTTTTTTTTTTTTTAGGAACACAAGCAAGGGCCGGGCGCGGTGGCTCACGCCTGTAATCCTAGCACTCTGGGAGGCCGAGGCGGGCGGATTGTTTGAGCTCAGGAGCTCAAGACCAGCCTGAGCAAGAGCGAGACCCCCATCTCTACTAAAAATAGAAAGAAATTAATCGGACAACTAAAAACATGTAGAAAAAATTAGCCAGGCATGGTGGCGCATGCCTGTAGTCCCAGCTACTCGGGAGGCTGAGGCAGTAGGATTGCTTGAGCCCAGGAGTTTGAGGTTGCTGTGAGCTAGGCTGACACCACGGCACTCACTCTAGCCCTGGCAAACTAGTGAGCCTCGGTCTCAAAAAAAAAAAAAAAGGACACAAGCAGATAAACAGTAAGTATGTATTTGTTCATTTATTTTATGAATTACAAATTGGAGATGGAATGAAGAAATCATCAAAAATGCACATAAAGATTAGTGTACAAAGCTATTCATCCTGATTTCTTTCTTTTATTTCCTTCCTTTTCTCTCATTCTCTCTCTCTTTCTTTCTTTCTTTCTTTCTTTCTTTCATGTTTAAATGGGGTCTCACTCTGTTGCCTGGGGCTAGAGTGCGATGCCTTTATTTTCTTTTACTTTTTTAAATAGAGACAGGGTCTCGCTATGTTGCCCAGGCTGGACTCGAACTCCTGGCCTCAAATGATCCTCCCTCCTCGGCTTCCCAGAGTGCTAGGATTCCAGGAGTGAGCCACTGTGCCCAGCCCAGAGTGCAGTCTCTTGATCATAACTCACTGCAGCCTCAAACTCCTGGTCTCAAGTGATCCTCCAGCCTCAGCCTCCCGAGCAGCTGGGACTACAGGCATGCGCCACTATGCCCAGCTAATTCTTGTATTTTTTTGTAGAGACGAGATCTCGCTACGTAGCCCAGGCTGGTGTCCAACTCCTGGCCTCAAGCGATCCTCCACCTCTGCCTCCCAGGGTGCTGGGATAACAGGCGTGAGCCACCACACCCAGCCAGGAGTCATGTTTTAAACAAATACTTAACTACTTAACAGCAAGATATTTTCTAGGGCTTTAAAAATTATCAAAATAATATAATCTCATTGTTAAACAATAGAAAAGTAAAAACCTAGAAGACATTTCCCCCTTGAACTCTCACTGTGACACTTCCTCCCAACAGGTAAACATTTATCAGCTATTTGAAATATACTTTCAGGGTGTTCTATGCATGTACGTGCTTGTGTGTCATTGATGTTCTTGGCTTCTCTTTCCAAGGAGCAATATACCTCGTGAGTTTTCCATGTCAGTAGATAGAGGTCTGTCTCATTCTTGTTAATATCTGCAGAGCATTCCCATAGCATGCTGTGTCCTAATTTGTTAAACTATACCTCTATTGTCAGTCATCGAGCCTGTTTTCCAATTTTCACTTTTACGAGCAACAGCCTCACTGCAAAAAAATGCTGTGATGAACACACCCCTTTAGGCATATACATTTGTGGAGGATCAATTGTTGGATGAAGATCAGCTGGGTCAAAGGTTATTGTGCTTTCCTTTTTTTGTTTGGTGACCGTCGAATTCCCTTCCCAAAAAGGTTCATTAATTTACACTATCCCCGCCTAACAGCAGGGCAAGGTTTATTATCCAACCAATTCTCAGTAAGACTTGATGTGTTCATATTTTTAGCATTTGTCAAATTAAGGAGTGAAAACTTCTGGGTGTGGTGGTGGCGTGTGCCTGTATTCCCAGATACTCAGGAGGCTGGGGCAGGAGGATCACTTGAGTCCAGGAGTTCCAGACTGCAGTGAGCTATGACTGTGCCACTGTACTCCAGCCTCGGTGACACAGTGAGACCCCCGTTATATTAAAAAAAAAAAAAAAAAAAGAATGAAAACAAAAATTTCTCTGATTCCTAATAAGGTTGAGTGTGCTGTTCTTGCTGTTTGTTGTTTGCTATATATATTTCTAGCCTGTTTACTCAATCTGGGTATCAACACCAATTCTATAAAGAGGTATAATGATGTAGGGGTTAGAAGGAAGCTGGCTTGATTCAAGCTCGAAGGTTTCCCTGCTGTGTGACTTTGGGAAAGTCACTTAACCTCTGTGTGTCTCTGTTTCTCATTCATAAAATGGAGATAAGAGTAGTACCTATCTCATATGGCTGGGGATTAAATTATTTGATACATATAAACCACCCAGAACAGTGCCTGGTATACCGTAGGCACTCAATAAACATTAACAATGCTTGATCTTCTCCCTAATTTACATTACAAATGTTTCCTTCCAGGCTGTTGTTCTGGTCGTCTCCTGTCTTTGTTCAGCGTGTTTTCCATGTCATCACATTTTTGTCCCTCTGTTCTTTCATGGCACTGAGTTTCAATAAAAGCAAAACTAGGACATTTAAATTGGAAGCAAAATAAGAAATTGGACTCTGGGAATAGAGCGGGGAGTATTAGCAACGTTCACATCTGGGCGGTGCAATTCTCATGACTTATTTTCCTTTTTTTACGCTCTGTGCTTTCCAAATGTTCTAATGAACACATATTTCCAAATGCACGCACATTGCCTTTATGTTCATGTTGCATTTGGGTTTTTTAAAAATTTATTTCAAGCACACAGGTAATAATTTTATAAGGAGAAAAATACCCTCTCCTCCTCTGCAATAAATGTTGTTTATTCTAAAGGACAAAAAAGCAAGAAGTCAGTGGGCCCACTACACACTTAAGCCTCCCAGAGTCAGTACCACCCTTGGGGCCAAAAGTATCCAAACGCCGCTGCAGGATCGCCCCCTGGTGGCAGAAAATAAGATGCCGGTTTGGGAAGGGGTGTGTATGTCTGTTTTGTTTTATTTAAATCACAAAGCAGCCCTTTGAGTCGTGGACTATAATTAGGTAGAACACCCAAGTGACAAATCTGAGTCTAGGAGAAGTGAAGCCCGGGGTCCTCTTAGCTGTCAAGGGACAGAACCACTCCATCTGGGCAAGCCCAGCTTCGCGTTTGTATTTGATCACTGTGTTTTCTGCTCCCAAACGCTCCCTGCCATGTCTGCGATCTAATACACACACCACACGATTCACCCATGGAAAGTGTACAATTCAGTGGTTTCTAGTATATTCACAGAGTTATGCAACCATCACCATGATCAAGTCCAGAAATTTCCATCACCCCCAAAAGAAACCCCACCCCCATTAGCAGTCACTCCCCACTCCCCCACCCCCAGCCCCAACAACCACTAATCTACTTTCTATCTCTAGGGTTTGCCTAGTCTAGATATTTCATAGAAATGGAATCATACAATATATGGTCTTTTGTGTCTGGTTTCTTTCACTGAGCATCATTTTTGCAAGGTTCTACCACGTGGCAGCATGTGTTGGTGCTTCCTTTTTCATGGCCAACTAATATTCCATTGAGTGGATGAGTATCCCACAATTGGGTATCCATTCATCCACCAATGGGCATTTGAGTCGTTTCCGCTTTGGGACAATGGTGAATCATGATGCTGAACTTTTGGGTGTAGGATTTTGCTGGACATATGTTCTCATTTCTCTTGGGTAGTTACCTAGGAGAGGTACTGCTGGGTCATATGGTAACTCTATGAGAATGGTAGGTGTTTTAATGGCACCTCCCAGATGAGTCTCTGACTCCACACCTCCTCCCCACCATCTCCTGTGGGTTGCAGGACAAGTCCCCTGACCCTGAACTCAGGTCCTCACTGGAATCAGACAGAGGTAGCCTGGACAGCCCAAAAGCCTCCAGTTGAGGCCCAACTCCAACTCTGTTAGTCATGAATGATGTTCACCAAATATTTCCAACACACATGGTAGGGATAGTCTTTCCTGCTCCCTTATGGTTGGGTAGGGCCATGTGACTTGTTCTGGCCAATAAGCAGCAAGCAGAAATGTAATATTTCCTGGCCAGAGTATTTAATTGCAGGTATGAGACCCTCCAGAGATTTCTTTCCTTGCCTAGAGTGACCTGAAACATTCCAGAGAATGGCTGCTTCATCAACTGGGTTGTGGAGTAAGGTGCCCCGGCTAAAATCCCTGGATGACCTGCAACAGACATGTAGCAGGAGTTGAGAAATTACTTTTGTATTGTTTTAGGCACCCAAGACTTTGGGGTCATTCGTTACAGCAGCATCGTCTAACTTATCCTGGCTGATACAGCAAACCATCCACATCGTGGCACCTGGATACAGCCAAGGGCTCCGTATTAGTTTGCCATAAGAAAACACTACAGATTGAATGACTTTAACAACAAAAATGTGTTGTCTCGCAGCTCTGGGGGCTAGAAGTCCAAGGTCAAGGAGTTAACAAGGTTGGTTCCTTCGGATGGCTGTGAGGAAGAATCTGTTTTAGGTCTCTGCCATAACTTCAGTCCTTCCTGGGCTTCTAGATGGTGTGCCTCCGACCGTGGCCACCGTCTTTACCTCATCTTCCTTCTCTGTGTGTCTGTCTCTGCGTCTAAGTTTACCCCTTTCTGGCTGGGCACTGTGGCTCACACCTGTCATCCCAGCACTTTCAGAGGCCAAGGAGGGAAGATCATTTGAGGCCAGGAGTTTTAGACCAGCCTGGACAACATAGCAAGACCCATCTCTAAAAAAAAGAAAGAAAAGAAAAATTAGCCAGGCTTGGTGGTACGCACCTGTAGTCCCAGCTACTCAGGAGACTGAGGTAGGAGGATCACATGAGCCCAGGAGTTTGAGGTTGTGGTGAGCTATGATGATGCCACTGCACTCCAGCCTGGGCGACCGAGTGAGATCCTGTCCCCCCAAAAAATCCTCCTTTCTATACAGACACGGTTCTATTGGAATAGGATCCACCCTAATGATCTCATTTTAACTTAGCGACCTCTTTAAAGACCCCGTCTCCAAACACAGCCACATTCTGAGTTATCTGGGGGTAGAACTTCAACATATGAATTTGGTGGGTGGGCAAAATTCAGCCCACACAGGCTTCATTCCAACTGCAGGTGCCAGGGGTCCCAGCCTGCCGAGGGGTAGCGAGAGAAGGCAGGGAAGGTTGATATGAGCTTGAGTAAATGAAGACACCGAGAGCACCTTAGTGGGAGGCTCTAGTGTCCAGGGGGTTCCTGCTAGATCCATGCTGGACGTCCCTCCTGAGGGTCCAGGGCTGCCCCAGAACTGCAGCCTCGAGCTTGAGCCAATCTGGTTGCTGGGAAAATAGCACAAGGGGGTGGATAAGCTTGTGCTGGTTCCATCTCTTAACAACTGTGTACCTGAACCCCCTTTCTGGGCTTCGCTTTTCTATTCTATCAAATGGAATAATACTGCTTTCTCCATAAAGCCATTATGAAAATCCAAAGACAGAATACGCATGCATCAGCACAAGATGTATGACAATTGTTCTGTAAATTAATTGTCATTGTTATTGTTGGTGGTGGTTTTTTGCAGGTTTTTTTTTTTTTGGTTTTTTTTTGAGACAGGGTCTCCCTCTGTTGCCCAAGCTGGAGTATAGTGGCATCATCATAGCTCACTGCAGCCTCCGACTCCTGGGCTCAAGCGATCCTCCCGTCTCAGCCTCCTGAGTAGCTGGGACTATAGGTGTGGACCACCATGCCTGGTTAACTTTTCCCTATTTTTTGTAGAGATGGGGTCTTACTATGTGTCCCAGTCTGGTTGCAAATTCCTCCCTCAAATGATCCTCCTGCTTTGGCCTCCCAGAGCGCTGGGATTACAGGCATGAGCCACCGCGCCCGGCTTTGGTGAAGTGCTTTAAAGGCAAGGACACAGGCGGTGGGGATGGGGAAGCTACTTTACACAGTGGCTTCAGACAGTCTGAAGAGGTGACATTTGAGGACAGACTTATCCAGCTCCATGGAGGGTAGCTCCTGTTGCAAGGCCTTCAAGCCAGGAAACCAATGGAGAATCTGGGGAACAGAATGAAGGCTGGTGCAACTGGAGCTGTGTGAGAGGGTGGAGTGGAAGCCAATTAGGATGGAGATGCCAACAGGTGACAAAGCCTCGGCTGAACTTGCAGCTTAATGTGCTCCTGGCCTCCCCAAACCCGGAGGTCTGGAAGGGGCAGGGATGTTGGGGGCTTGGAGAGAGAGGCAGAGAAGGGGGCTTCGGTAGCACCTCGGACAGCGCCAGCACTGTCTGTGGTGCTGACAGCCGAGGGGACCGGATGTGAAACCACGCCGCTGCTGCGGAAAAGAGTTTCGCAGTTCCTGAATTCATCATAGAATTACCGTACGGCCCACCAACTCCACTCCTGGGCACATGCGCAAAGGGATTGAAAGCAGGGACCCAAACAGGTACTTGCGTGTCAGTGTTCACAGCAGCATGGTTCACACACGTGGAAGGAGGCAACCCAAGTCTCCATCGACGGCGGAACGGATCAGCACGACGAGCTCCATCCACACACTGGAATATCACTCAGCCACAAAAAGGAAAATGGCTCTGACACAGGCTACGACCTGGATAGACCTTGAGGACATCGTGCTCAGTGACATAAGCCAGTTACAAAAGGACAAATCCTGTGTGATTCCATTCACAGGAGGTCCCTAGAGTTTCAGACCCACAGAGACAGGAAGTAGAATGGTGGGTGCCAGGGGCTGGGGACAGGGATGGGGAGTGTTTCATGAGGACAGAGTTTCAGTTTTGGGAGATGAGATGGAGGTGGAGGGTGGTGACGGTTGCATAGCAATGTGAGTGTGCTTAATGCCACTAAGCCGTGCACTTAAAAGTGATTAAAATGGCAAATTTTGTTATGTTTATTTTACAATTAAAACGCATACACATCACTAAAAAAAAAAAAATCTTCCAAGGCTCCCCATTGCCCTCGAGATAGTCCTTGGCCATGGCTGCTGCACTCTAGGTCCAGCACGCGGTAGGGGGCGCTGACTGGGAGCCTCCAGGGGTCCAGGCCCAGCCAGTCCCACAAACATAACTCTTGGTGAGACACATACGGTCATTGTTCCCCGCTTCATGGGTGAATGAAGTGACTGAGGCTCAGAGAGGTTAAGAAACTTGCTCATGGCCACTTGCAAGAGGCCAGGCTGGGATTTCACCCCAGGCAGGCTGGCTGCACGGTCTAAGCTCTGAGCCAATAGCCAGAACAGCAAGTGGGGACAGTGGGGCCCAGCTGATTCTGCTGAGCACACAGTAGGGGCAATGCCTGCGGGAAAGTTTTCGAGCCTCATGAGTGTGTGTGTGTGTGTGTGTGTGTGAGTGTGTCTCTTGGCAGTGGGGGTCCTGTCCCTTAGGAACCAGAATCAGTGGCACACGCAGTAGGAACATACAGCAAACGTGGGGCACCTGCGCATAGTAGGACTACCCCAGGGGCAGAGGCTGTGGGAAGATGAGGCTGCCACAACCGGCCCCAGAACCACCTCTGTGGGCCCCTGGGGAGGGAGGCATGTGGTGTTCAGAGGCCTTGTGGCCTGGAGCCAGCACTGAGTGGGACCACACGTGAACTCCAGGATGGCACTCCCACGGCGGGGACGTGCTCAAGACCATTTCAGACCCCAGCTCCAGCCACCCTGAGCACAGGAGGTAGGGCCCTCCACCCAAAGATGACACGAGGCCACTTCTGAGAGGTGATAGTTTACTTGGGGGGGGGGGGACTGTCAAAAGTCATCAGTGCAGTGCTGCCCTCCTCCTCTGGGGCAGGCCAGTCCAGTGTGTGGTCCCTGGGCTCAGAGGGCCAAGGGGGACCCAGAGGGCCGCGGGCGTAGCAGCAGGAGGAGGCAGAGTGAGCTGCCCCCACGGGGCCCACCCCCAGCCCAGTGCAGGTGCAGGGGGCAGGGGACCCCCCTGGTGAGGCCCTCAGGTGTCTGAGGCTGGGCTGGGAGGCTCCTCGGGCAGACAACGCCGGTGTCGGAGAACCGACTTCTCCTCCTCCTGTGGAGACAGGCCGCGCACACGTGTCACCCAGCATGGGAAGCGTCGCTGCACCCGCACACCTGCCCCACAAGGTCTCGGACACAGCCTTGAGGGGGGCCCTGGGCTGCCCACTCTCACCATCTCGGAGGCGGTGCTGGGGCTCGCACCCTCGGGAGAGCCCCCTTCGTCTCTGGAGCAGTCGGGTCCCGCGTCCTCCTCGTACTCCGTCAGGCAATCCGATTCCTCCCCTGGAATCGGGGGTGGGGCATGGTTGGGGGGATCCAGGCTGGTCTGACACATCCAGCCATGCCCCACCCTCCTGGGGGTGTCCCTCGGGGTCCCCTCAGCCCCCTCACCGTCAGCGCAGCCGTCGGAGACATAGGTTGTGGGGGGCTCTATCCGGGACACGATCTCTGCCAAGTCGGTGAAGCCAGAGCTTGGGAAGGCAAGTACCTATGGGGCGGCATTGGTGAAGCTCTTTGGGGGTCCACAGGGTACTGGGGCGTCTGGGGGGGCCTGGTGGCATCTTGGGGGCTCAGAGAGGATCCTGGGTACAGGAGACTCTGGAGTCAGTGGATGTCTGAGGGGCTCAGTGAAACCCAGGAATGTGTGGGGGCAGCTGAGGTTTGTGGGAGACCCCGAAGGGGCTGGAATTCTGGATCTCTGGGGTCGGAGGGTCCCCGATGCAGGAGTATCAGAGGCTTACATCTGCACGGCGGCTCTCATTAAGGTCCGTAGACCTCCGGTCTGTGAGCATTTTCTCAATGACATCACCCCGGCTCCAGCCTCCAAACACGGCCTTCCCATATTGGTAGCCCACATCCTGCAGGAAGAGAGGGGCTGGGGGCCATGCCTGCAACCCTCTCTGCTTAGCCCCACACCGTCTGCCCCTCCTCTCATCCTCCAAATGCCTGACCCTCTGGCAGAGCTAGTGTTTGAGATTAAATCTATTTTAGAGTCAGCCACACACATACGGCACACTTGCCCATACTTCCCCTATCTGTGCCCCTGCCAGACATTACCAATCAATCTCCACATTCTTTCCCACTCAGCCCCATGCAGGGTGATGGGCACCAAACAACACAAGGTGGTGGTGTGCCAGCTTGTTTAGAGTTTTGCTAATATGCAGTACATCTGTGGATACTGACCTATCCCACGCTCACAGCAAATATCACTAATTCATCATGACATACTCTCTTAGGAACATCAGACATTTTTTGCTCAGACTCAGGGCTTCTGGACAGAGCTACTGATCAACTTCAGTTGGCATGGGCTATGACACATTTTTCAGGGTCAGCGGCACAAGACACATACACCACTACATTCCTCTCCTGGACCTGTGGCAGACATTACTAATTGATCACGGCTCTCATTCCCACCAATGCAGAAATGGCATTAGAAATCGCTACACAGTGCTTCAGGCAGTGCAATTGGCACATAACCAGAAACTTAGCTCATGGGTAGTACATGCACAGCCACATCCTTGCCACACCCACTGCAGACATCACTAATTGATCACAGATCTGTTTCCCACGGATTCCAGGTGGAGCCCTAGAATCCTTCCCCTCACACTGCTGGGGGCTTTAAGTCATAAAGCTTTGTGGGCCCACCATGCAGGCACCACGCCACTCCCTCCCGCTCACATAGATCTGGTCGAACTTCCCGAAGTCCATGGTCTTGAAGCAGTCGATGGGCGGGCGCAGGTACTCGCAGTAGGAGCTGGACTTAACGACCTCCAGCTGCCTCACGCAGGACACATAGGCCAGACGGGACTGGATCTCAGCCATGTCTGGAACCTTCACCTTGTCCGCCCATGGGTTTAGCCGCTTCCACAGCAGCCACCAGCCAGACAGGCTGTCCCCATAGGTGCTGAGGTCCGTCTCATCCTGGCTCCCCACGTCGATGGCGAGGACCGTCTTGGCGCCCATGCTGCGGGCGATGTCCGCTGTGGAGCCGGGGGGTCAGCGGGCTGCTCCCCCGACAGGGCCCGGGGTGGGGATGTTCAACCCAATCCCACAAACACCATCGTGCAAATGATCACGCAAAAAAAAAAAACAAAAAAAAAACACCCACACGTGCAAAGGACAGGCTGTCATGCAAATGGTATGGAAATAAATGCAAATGAAGTCAAGGGGGCAGGGTGATGGCCCAGTGATGAGGGTGGTGTCTCTGGGAGGGTCCCCTACAAGACAGTGCCCTGTAGCAAGGCCCAGCCCAAGAAGACACCCGAATCTCCAGCAGCCTTGGCACTTGTATCCCTCAAGAGCTCGCTGGTGTCTCTGAGTCCACACGCCCAGGCACATGCATGTGTCTGCGTGTGCCTGTCTGCCTGAGTCCCTTCCATTGGAGACCCCATGGGAGGCCATGTGTCTGCGAGCACGTATATCTCTGGGTTCGTCTGCATCTCTGCAGACACGCCTGGGCCTGTCTGTGTTCCTTACAGACCACGTGTACCTAGGTCAATGCCCGTATATGTTTCCTTGTGTGTCCAAGACATAGTTTGCTGACCCTTGGCCAGAGGACCGTTAGCACGTGTGCAACTGGTGTACGTGTCCACATGAACACGAACGATTCTGGGGCGTGAAGTTTTAAGTTGCGCACCTGCCTGCCTCTCACCTGTGCACATAGAGCACGCAGGCGTCCCATCCTATGTGCACGTGCACACACCTGCGTGTTTGAGGAGATGTGCTGGACGGGTGTGGACAGACTGGCGTGTGTGGACAAATGCCCCGTGTCGTCAACACACGTGTTCATCTGTGCGCAAGTGTCCGTGTGTGTCTACCTGCCCCTTGAGCATCTGAGAGAACACATGTGCATGAGTACCTGGTGTGCGTGCAAAAAGTGTCCCGTTCAATCTACGTGTTCCTTAGTGCGTGTCCCTTGTACCTGTGCACGTGTCCCTCTTGTGTGTGCAGCCACTGTGTCTGACAGCACGCGAGCAGGTGGATATACTTTTCGACTGCACACGTTGTGCGTGTGAGTGTGTGTGCACGTGCGTGTATACCCCTGCACGGGCGGCTTGAGTGTATGTTCTCCTGCGAGCGCATCTGCGTGTGCCTGCCTGCTTGTGTGTTTCATGCACGAATCTGGGCAGGTGCGTGGGGCAGTGTGGGCAGCCACTTGCCTGGCAGGTTGTTGATGTAGCCGCCGTCCATGAGGAGGTGCCCGTCCTTTGGGTCGCATAGTGGGGGCAGGTAGCCCGAGAGCGTCATGCTGGCACGCACATACCGCCACAGGGAACCTGCCCGGTGGGACACACAGACACAGACACGCACAGACACACTCAGACACGCTCAGAGGCCCGGCCAGCCCGGTGGGCTCGCTGACCTGGCACGTTGTTAACGTAGCACCCGTCCACCAGTAGGTGCCCGTCCTTGGGGTCGCAGAGCGGGGGCAGATAGGGGCAGTAGGAGGCGCTGGCCCGGACATAACGCCACACACAGCCTGTGGGGACGGCGTGAGGGTGAGGCCCCCGACAAGACTCCTGGCTCCCCACCCCTGAGCACAGACATACCTGGGGCCTCTGGGGCATTAGTGGGTGATGGTTAGTGGTCAGCGATCGGGACAAGGTGGACGGTCACTTGTGTTAACAATGTCCCAGAAGCTCAGCTGCCCTCCCTGAAGCTTCCCCCCATTCCCCACGCGGCCTCAGTGGTTCGGTACAGAGCTGCGTGGCGACACCCACCATCTTTGTGGACACGCATGGCCGAGGCTGTGATGTCTGTGGTCACGTTGAAATACGGCAGCCACAGGTCCTAAAGGGACAAGGACCAAGGTGGGGGAGGAATGAAAACTCCTGTGGGCAGGGGTGGGGGCAGGGAGGTGGGCGCACCTCAATCTGCTTATCCTGGAAGACGCGGTGGATGCTGCGGTTAAAGGCTGAGCCGGTGAACATGGAGGTGACGGGGTATGTGAGATCCAACACGGGCTCCATAACCGAAGTCATTCTCTAGGGACAAGAGAGCCAGCTAGGGTCACAGAGTCATGGGGGGGGCACAGAGGGATCACCGATCGGGGGTGGGCAAAGAGCATTTAGGGATGGTGATATGGTCGCCCAAGGCCACTGCCAAGAGGGTCACTAAGGGCCCTAGTTGCTCTAGCTGGGGGCTGGGGGTTAGGGTTGCTAGCCAGGAGGTCCCACAGGCATCATCCAAGATCCCCAGTGCATATCTTAAAGGTCTAGGCAGGCAGGGTTCACGGATTAAACCAGGAAGGATCACCAGGAGCCCAAAGGCCCCCTGGATCCAGGTGATGGTGGAGTCACAGGTTTCAGGGTGCTCCTGGGGTGCCGCCATCCCTCCCGGCAACACACACCTTGGCCCACTCCCGGGCCCGCTGCTTGGTGCGGCTGGCGCTGCGCTCCTCTGCGTACAGGGCCCCAATGAACGAGCCGATGGACGTGCCGCCCACCAGGTCCACGGGGACCCCTGCCTCCTCTAATGCCTTTAGCACCCCGATATGCGAGCAGCCCCTGCGGGGAAAAGAGGACCCAGTATGCCTCTAAGAATCTGCTCGACCCCACACCCATGAGCTCCCCTTCTCTCAACCTCCATGCAGCCAAGGAACGAGACGCCAGCCCCAGCCCATAGCATCTTTCCCAGGGAATAAGCCCCACCCCTTGGATGCCTAGGCCCCGCCCTGAAGGATGCCCCGCCCCTTGCCAGAGCTGGCCCCGCCCCATGGGAAGGTCTTTCTTAAGGAGTAAGCTCCATCCCTTGGACACCCAGGCCCAGCCCCACAGGATGCACACTCCCTGCCGTCCAGCAAGCCCCGCCCCTGCCCCAGCTTGCCCCGCCCCTCACCTGGCCCCGCCCCCGCCCAGCACCAGGGCGATAGTGTTCCCTGTGAGCACCCTCGCCAAGCGGGAGAAGTCGCTGTGCCGGTCGGCGCGCCTGGAGAAGACCTTCTCATAGAGCTCGTGCTGGGATGGAGGGGAAGAGGGTCAGGACCCAAGAGAATGAGGGGATGGGCGGGGCCTAGGGGAACCCCCAGCTTTTCCAGGCCCTGCCCCACTCCCCACACCACGCCCCTGGCAGCCACAGCCCCAGAATTGGGGGTCAGTCCTCCCCAGGGCCTCTCTCCAAGCCCCGCCCCTCACCAGCTTGGCCGGGCTGCGGCGCGAGAAGAGGCGGCGCGGGCAGCGTAGGTGCAGGTGGCCAGAGCACCAGCTGCGCATGTTGAGCCACTCCACGGTGCGCGTGGGGCCCGGGCCCTCCTCACGGTGCAGCAGGACCAGCTGCTTGAGGGCGCGCACGGCCGTGTTTTCCAGCATCTGCTCCAGCTATGGAAGATGCAGAGGGGATGGATGTCACCGGTCTCCCCACTGCTACCTGGCCAAGCTTAGGTCCCTGGTCGCCTGCCCCCACGGTGGGGATGCACATGGCCTGGTGTAGGCACGGGAGGGCAAAGGACAGGATCCTGGGGATGGCGTCACTGCGCAGAGCCTCCGGACCTGGCCGACAGTGGGCTCCTGGTCACCCAGGCCCACGATGAGGATGCAGTCAGCCTGGCGCAGGCAGCGCACGGTCCAGGGCGTCAGGGATGCGTCCGTTTGGTACAACACGATGCGGTGCGCGTCCTCCTGCTGAGCCAGCCACCCTGACAGCCGGAACTCTTGGATGCTGGGGTGGGACGGGAAAGTGTCATCCTGGGGCCATGTGAAGCCCTGTGTTCCCAGAGACCACACAGCTCCATTACTGGGAGGAGGTTAGACACCCAGGCCCCCACAATGGAAGTCTGTGCCTTCGGGGGGCTGATTCACCCCCCTCCCTTGATCTAAGGGTAGGACAAATGTTCCTTGGCTTGAAACCTAGAACTTGAACCCAGAACTGAAAGAATCTGGGGCTCTCCAAGCCCACCCCTTACACCCCCTGCTCCCCTTGGGACACCAACACATACCTATCCAGTGCGGAGGCCCCCAAGCGTGCCCGGATGATGTCACTGTTGAGGAGGAGCGTGGGTCCTAGGGATAGATGAGGCATGGAGGTTGGGAACACGGTTGTTAGGGCCGGGGGCCCCTCCCGGAAGATAATACCCATCACCCTACTCCTGTGGCCCTGGTCTACCCCTCCACACTAACCCACCCAGCCATATCCACTCACTGACCAAAGCCCTGGCCAGCCCCAGTAACCAATGGCCAGCCCTCACCCATGCCCCTTGCCCCCACTGACCGATGGCTTGCAAAGCGTGCTGCAGCTCCAGGGTGAAGGCCACCATGGGCACCTCAGCACACACGGGCAGGATTGCCACCGTTGCCAGGTTGCTGGCGGGGTTGGTGAGTTCCGAGTGTGGTGGGACACCCAGCCCCGAGCCTGCTGAGACCCCAATGGATGAGATTTGCTGTGCAACCCTGTATCTGGAGAGGTAAACACCCTACTCCGAATCCCTGCCCCTCTTTCCCCAGACCGCAGCCCCTGGCTGCCCCAAGATGTCATGCTGCCACACTGAAGGCCACGACCTAGTCCTGCACATACAGCCCCACCCACTGTCCCCTCTGCTGTTAAAATCTGGTGGTCCAACCTCCACTTTGGGCCCCAATCTCCTCAGTGGGCTCCATCACACAATTCTACAACCACTCAGGTTCACTGTGCTTACACAGACCAACCAGCCGGTACACCTGCTGGTACATTCTGATCTTGGTTCCTCTTTCCAAGAGAGGGGTCTGAACACAAAACTAGGTGGAGGTAAATAGATGCTTGACTCACTTAGTGCTTCCTAGCCTCTCTGCTAATAGCCTAGACCAAGCTGTCAACCCCCATCTCATGCCTGGACTCCCTGTTGCTCCTAGCTGATCCAATGCCCCTCCCCTAAGCTCAAATGCCTTTCCGTGGCCCCCAGCCCCTATGTGGCTTGCCCCTCCCCCATTTCTCCCCCTCAATCACTTTCCCCCTCCCAGTGCTTCAAAACCACCCAACCCCGTGTGCAACGCCTTTGTAATTCTCTTCCAAGTCTGGCCCCATCTCATCTGTCGTATTTCAGCTCATTGTCTTCAGAAAAGCCTCTCCCCTCTGGTAATCATGCTCTATCAATGACCCTCTTTTATTTTCTTCACAGTACTTATATCGACTTCTACCGTTGTGCTTTTTATTTTTTAATTTTTTTTGTCTCCATAGAGATTGTCAAAAATTGCCAATGCTGACTATATGTCAGATCGTCATGGCAGAGTACGGGGGAAAGTATTCAGTTAGCAATAATCACGCCTCGGATAAACCTCATCGGCTACCACACCGACACTGCGCGAAGCTTGACGTTGTGCTGTTTCTCTGTATTTTTAAACTGATGTCTTCCCTGCCCCCACCGCCCTGCCCCCACCCCGGGAATCCAGGTGTCAGGGCCAACAGGGCAGATGCCCCTGGGGAAGAGGAGGACCATGGTTGTCGGGCTGGCCCAGAATGGGGTCGCCGCAGCGTAGAGCCCCAGGCCCACATTTCAGCACACCCTGGGTCCCGACTGCACTGCCCCGTCTGTCCTAGTTCACAGAAACCACAAGCTGGGAGAGGCACTACACCTCCCAGCCCGTCGGTAACTTCAGAAGCCCACTCCCGACGTGCCCAGAGCCTAAACGCACTTCATGGATTCCATTTGCCATCACATTCTGATCTGGGACTCCCTTTCCCAAGACGTTCAGGACGAGGACTCCCCCCAGCAAGCACTGTAACCCGGGCCAAACCCGCTACTTAAGGCACCGCCCCCCAGCACAACTGAGTCCATTAATAAGCATGCCGGGGTCTAGGACTCTGTTTCCCAGCATGCACTGGAACCCGAACCCCATCTCCCAGCATGCACTGGACCACGGTTCCCACTTCCGGCTTCAAACCCGCCCAGCATGATTTATACGCCGAACTCCATTTCCCAGGATGCCTTCGGGTATGGGACTTCCCCTCCCAGCATGCTCTGGGCGCTGGACTACAGCCCCCAACATGCCCCGGGCAGACCGGCTCTCACCTGGGAAGGGTCCTTGCAGCTGCTGCAAATTCCCTAAAATTTTCTGGCTCAGCAGGTGGATGAGGCGGGTCACGACCTGGGGGCGTTGGAGGCCGGCAATCCAGTGAGACCGATGGAGCTACTGTGAGGATCCCACCTTTCCTTCCTCTACCGGGGATCGTGGGTCCCCGTTACCTGGGCTCCAGCCCCAAAAGCCCCACCCCGACCCAAGGGCTCCGCCCTGCCATAAGCCCCTCCCCTTATTTTAGACCCCACCCCCTTTGGGGTCCCGCCCCCACTCCCCTCCGTCCCGCCCACATCAGGCCTCACCTGTGGGTACCGACGTTTGATGTGACCCAAGGTGCCCTCGGGGAGCTTAGCCAGCTCTGTGTCGCGCACCGCGTGCACCGTCGTGGCTCGCGGCTGCCGGGTCAGTGCCTCCACCTGTAGGGCCCGTGTGCATGACCGGGGCTGCCTGGGCCGGGAGGGCCCGGAGAGAGTAGCGGGACCCTGACCGTGGGTGCAGGGGGCCGGAGGAAGTACTGCCCCACCTAGGGAGTCCCCCGAGATGGAAGTGGAGGGAACCAAGCCTCACTCGCTACCTATTAGGACTCCGGAGACAGGGAGAGGACAGTGTTCCACGACAGGCAGGGGTCCCCTTTTCTGATGAAAAGAGGTCTGGGGGCGGAGTGAGATCAGACTCATCACCCCAAGAGGTTGCCCTCCCCCGACTTCGATCCCCACCCCATGGAAAGGACTGGAGGAAGTGGACTGGCTGAGGTCAGAGATAGGGAGCTGTGTCCGTCACGCCATTGGGTTACCCGGGATGTGTATGTTGGGGGCGTGGGGGGCTGGACTAAGAAGTCAGAGGTCAGTGGGTGGGCGCTCACCACTCCGATGAGGTCCCCGCGGCCATACTCGCCCACCAGCTCCTTCTTGCCGCTGCCACGCTGTATAACACTGCGCAGCCGCCCATTGAGCACGATGTAGGTGCAGTCGGAGCGGTCGCCCTGCCTGGGGTAGGGGTGGGGGGTCAAGCAAGGTCAGGGCCTTGTCCTGGGCAGGCCTGAGCTGCGAGGTGGGAACAGGGGCCGTACCTGTAGAGCGCACGTCCCGCCTCCACGGCTGTCCAGTCGATGGCGAAGTCCATCTGGCGCACGAAGGGTGACATCCTGGCAGCCACCGTGTGCGCCGCGCTCAGCACCACACTAGGCTGTGCGCGCATGATCCTGTGGGTGAAGAAAGGGGGTGCATGGGCCGGGGGCACCTGGAACACCCCAGAAGGAGTGGAGAAAGTGGGTGATGACTTGGGTGTGAAACAGGAAGGACTCAAAATTTCCCTATAAGGGTGCTGGGAGGCCAGATCTGGGGGTTCCCTTCTGCCCCTCTAGGAGTGGGGTCAAAAGATCTGGTCCTGGCCTCCTCCCACGGCTGAGTGCAGTTGGGTTGGGGTCATCTGAGGGCCACCTCCATCCCAGCCCCAGGCCCAGTCGTACTCATAGAAGTCAGATTTGGAGATTCGCAGGAAGGTACAGTCGCGTTGGGCGCGCAGCGTGAAGATGAGGGGTTCGCCTGTGAGCACCGCCAGCTGCCCCACCAACTCCCCGGGCTGCGCCACGAACAGGCACACGTCCTCCGCCTTGTCGATCATGCGCTGGTACACGTGCAGGCAGCCCCAGAGCACGAAGTGCAGGCTCACGTCCTGTGAGGACAGAGGCTGTGAGGACAGAGCCAGCGACAGCACCCCCACCGCCCCAGCTCAGGCCAATGTGCCCCATGGGAAAGTTTAAAGGAGGAACGGTTAAGAAAAACAAAGTTGGAGGAGGGAATAAAGAGTTTGAATATAAGCAGATTATGTATATACATATTATATATATATGTATATGTGTGTGTATATACATATACACACACATATACATATATATATATATACACACATATACATATATATATCCATCCATAGCCTCAACCAACCTTGGATGGAAGGATTGAAAATATTCAGGAAAAAAACTGCTTCTGTATGGAACATGTACAGACCTTTTTTGGCATTATTCCCTAAACAATACAGTATAATGACTATTTACATGGCATTTACATGGTATGAGGTATTATAAGTAGTCTAGAAATGATTTAAAGTGTATGGGAGGATGTGCATATGTAAATACTATGTTATTTTATATCAGGGACTTGAGCATCCACGGATTTGGGTGTTTTCGGGAGGTCCTGGAACCAATGTCCTGTGGATACCATGGGAGGACTGTTTATGTCTATTCAGCACCTGGGGCAGACATTACTAATGGATCACCAAACCCTGAGCCAAGATTCAAGCCCAGGAATTCTTTTCAACACAGCCAGCAACAGGCTGCAAAAACTGGCTCCCTAGGGGCCTGGCTGAGCTAAGATCCTCTGCTTGTGCTGGGCAACTGGACAGCCACACAGAAAACACGGAAGTTGCATTCTGACCTTCACACCATAGCAAAATGGATCAAAGACATAAATGTGAGAGCTACGACTGTAAGTCTCTTAGAAGAAAATGTAGGGGTAAATCTTCATGACCTTGAATTTGGCAATGGATTCTTAGATACGCCACTGAAAGCACAAGCAACAAAATTAAAAAACAGATAAATTAGACTTCATCAAGATTAAGAACTTTTGTACTTCAAGAATATATAAAGAGCCTTTTGTAGTTCATACGTGTGATAATTAGATTTTTACAGGGACGTGTGAAATGTGCCTTCCTCAAATCCGGTTATGATGTTGGCACATCACCTGTCTGATATTAAAAAAAAAAAAAAAGAATATATAAAGAATTCCTACAACTTGGCCAGGTGCAGTGACTCAAACCTGTAATCCTAGCACTTTGGGAGACCAAGGTGGGAGGATCGCTTGAGGTCAGGAGTTCAAGAACAGCCTGAGCAAGAGCAAGACCTGTCTCTACAAAAAACAGAAAATTAGCCAGGCATGTTGATGAGCTCCTGTAGTCCCAGCTACTCAGGAGGCTGAGGAAGGAGGATCACCTGAGCCCAGGAGTTCCAGGCTGTAGTGTGCTATGTTCTCGCCTGAGAACGGCCACTGCACTCCGACCTGGGCAACATAGTGAGACCCTGTCTCTAAAGAAAGAATAAATAAATTTAAAAAATTAAAAATGGGCAAAAGATCTGAATAGAAACTTCACCAAAGAAGATACACAAATGGCCAATAAGCACATGAAAAGATGCTCAAAATGATGACATCATTAGGCAGATGCAAATCAAAACCACAATGAGATGCCACCTCACACCCTCTAAGATGACTAGAATCACTGTTAGAGAGTGGAGAAATGAATCCTCATACACTGCTGTTGGGAAAACTGGCAAAAGAAACAGTCCTCAAAAAGTTAAAAAGAGAGTTGCCCTATACCCAGCAAATCGACTTCTAGGTCTATACCCAAGAGAAATAAAAACATACATCTGCAGAGAAACTTGTATGTAAATGTTCACAGCAGCATAATTCACAATAGCCAAAAGGTAGAAACAACTTGAATATCCATCAAGAGATGAATAAATACAATGTGTTCTATCCATACTATGGAATATTATTTAGCCATAAAGGAACCTTGACATCACGCTCAGTGAAAGCAGCCAGACACAGAAGGCCACATATTATAAGGTTCTGTTTATATGAAATGCTCAGAATTAGCAAATCCCTGCAGACAGAAAGTGGATTAGTGGTTGCCAGGGGCTGGGGGAGGAGGGTGGGGAGCGACTGCTACCGGGGATGGGGTCTCTTTTCAAGGTGCTGGAGATGTTCTAAAATCAATTGTGGTGATGGTTGCACAACTCTGTGAATACACTAAAAACCACTGAAGTGTACACTTTAAATAGGTGAATTGTGTGGTATGTGAATTATATCTTAATAAAACTATTACCCTCCCCTCCCTCCCCCCAAAACAATTATTCCACTCAAGGCCCACTGACTTCCTTTTGTTTCTTAGAGATCAACGTCAGGTTTCTTATCACCACAGGACATTTGCACAGGCTGTTCCCTCTGCCTATAATGGCCTTTCCTCCTGCCTGCACCCAGTTCATTGCCTTCCCAATACTTCCTCAGCTGAGGTGATGTCCTTAGAGATGCCACCCTGTCTAAGCCAGGCATTGTAGTGCCAAGAGCAACTCCTTCATAGCACAAAGCACTTATGATTTTACAAGGATTCGTAAAGTCCTTTGAGTCATGCCTGTCAGAACACTGTAGGCTTCAGAAGGGCAGGGACCACTAAGGGTTCTTCTCGGCTTTTGTCCGCCAGGCAGCACAAGGTCTGGGATGGGGCAGATGCTCAGAGCAGACCTCTCTAATTAGCATGACCAGCCAGCCACCTCCTTGTGCCACCGCTTTATAAGGAACTGAAACTGCCCGGAGACGGGGAGATTCCTTCCCTGTCACTATACCAACCTGTCTGGCATCTGCCACAGCTCCACCCACCAAAACACTGCAGGGACCCCTGGGTGGGGCACAGCTCCAGGACATACATGCACACATGCTAGAACCTTCTCAGACAGAATTTCCAGACCGTGTCTGGGACATGCATGGGGCATGGGAATGACTATTACTCGGCTGCTACTTGTCATCAGATTGGGAAGCATGTTTCTTTTTCTTTTTTTTCTTTTTTTTTTTTTTTAGAGATAGGTTCTCACTATGTTGCCCAGGCTGGTCTCAAACTCCTGGACTCAAGTGATCCTCCCGCCTCAGCCTCCTCAGAAGCTGGGATGACAGGCGTGAGCCACTGCACCCAGTCCAGGAAGCATGTTTCTTTACTGCAGGACTTCTCAGAGCCTTGAATATACCAATGATATTCCTTGGGAGTGCCCAAGGAGGGCTAAAAGGGCATCTCCCAAACCTGCTTGACCACAGATCCCTTGTTTGTAATACAGCTGTTCCGTGAACATCACTGGCTCCAACGTCACCCCACGCCCCCCCCCCCGCCACCATGAGCTGCTGCTAAACTTCCTCCCCAGGGCCTATCACCATTGCAACCTTATACATCTTCAAACCGAGTCCTTCCTCTTATCACACCCATTCCACAGATGAGGAAGCTGAGAACCTTCTGGATTAGTCACCCAAGGTCACATGGGGAGTCGGGGCAGAGTCTGGGTTTCAACACTGCCCCCACACCCACCCCCATGTTTCCTGACCTTGAGCTGGTGGCTGGCTCGCTAAGCCTCAGTGGGCCTCAGTTTCCCCATATGGACGATGGAGGAGTTAGTGGGATACACTTTGCTACACCTCCTGGGGGCTGCCAGGAGGCACCCAAACCCTGCCCTAGGGGCTGCTTCATGGCCTCTGGGTCCAGATGCCGATTCGCACCCATTTATTGAGGCCCTATCCTGACGCAGGCCAGGATTAGAAGCAGATACAATGTCAGGGTACACTGTAGGCTTGGAAGGGCAGAAGACAGAGGTTACAGGCAGCGCCAGGGCAGGCAGGAGATCCTGGAGTAAAAGGTTCCAGGGATGGAGGGGAGGGTTGACAGGGCCAGAGGACATGGGGTGGGGGACAGGAAGGAGGGGATCTTAGGATCCAAGGGTTCGAGGCTGGAAATCGTAGGGCCAGAGGTCTATGCATATGGGGGAAGGTGTCAGCCATAGAGTCAAAGGTCAGGGATCAGAGGTCAGAGAGAGAGCTGATCTCGGGTTGTACAGTTAGAGGTCAGGGGTCAGCCTCACCTGGTCCCCCTGGCGGGCAATGATGGTGCCGGCTTTGGCGTGGTGCAGCAAGACTCGGCTGTTCAGGAGGGAGGGGTCCTGCGGAGGGTGGGGGGTGGGGGTTGAGATGGGCCCAGCCAGGCCTTCCCTCCCCGACTCTGTCCCCCAGCCCCTTCCCCCAGCCGCCCACCTCAATCCTCATCAGCTTGGCCAGCTCCCGCTTCGCCGCCTCGAAGATGCTGCTGGTCTGGCGGCCCTGGTAGGGCCCGAAGGGGCAGCCCCCGGTGGCCGACTCGTCCTCGCAGTAGCTGTACTCGCAGGCGCCCGCCGGCTGCTCGCGGGGCTCCTGCGTGGGCGTCTGCACGGGGCAGGCCCGTGAGTTCCCGCTGCTCCCCGCTGGCCGCCCTGCTCAGGGAACCCCCACCACCGGCCAGCGTCTTGGGAGGGGACCGAGGCCTTACCCGAGCAGGGGCTGCCTGGGGGCCCCCGGAGGCCTCTTCTTGCAGTGACACGGAGATGCGACCACGCTCATACGCCATATCAAAGTCAGAGCGGGGGCCGCCCTGCAAGCCTGCAGGTGGACAGGGGGGGAACAAAAGCAATAAAGATGAGAGTGACCGCAGCTGCGCTCTGAGATCAGCCGCTACCTAAGTGCCAAAGGCTGCAGCTACGGCAGACATGACTAATCGATGCCTGCACTCTCCTTCCGAATCCTTCTCAAAACAAGTGGGAGAGCGGCATCTCAACGCACACCCACAAAAAAGGACCCAAGAAGTACTGGCAGTACTCCCGTCTTGCAGATAATAAAAATCAAGATGGGCAGGCAGCAGCCCCCTGGATTCAAACTCAGAAGCTTGAAGGCCCTCCCTTCAGACCCAGAGCTCCAAACCTGAGATGTCCACTGGCATGGAGATGCAACGGCTCAGCAGAGGGGCCGAAGGGGCTTCCAGGGACGTGGGCTTCACAGGGTCCCCTGGGGGAGACACGTGTTCAGGCTCCTGCCCCTCAGAGCTGCCAGGTCTAGAGCTAGGATTAGTGTGGGGAGCTAAGGAGTCCCTGGGGGACCAGGGGACTAGTAAAAGCCATTGCAATGGGTCCTGGGGGCTAAGGCCAGGGACTCCCCGGGACCAGACAGGAGTCAGGCCTCGGTACCCTGCTGCGGGGTCCCTGAGGGGCTGGGCAGGGCCAGGCTGAGTCTCTGCGGAACTAAGAAAGGGATTAGGGGACTGAAGCACGGCTTCCTTGGAGATTGGGCTGGGCTGGCATAGGGGGCCAGGCAGGGGTCACTTCCAGTACCTGTTGGTCCAGGCAGCGGGGCCCCGGTGGGGTCAGGCGGCCGACCGGGGGTCTCCCTCGGCTCCTCTGTAGCTGAGGTGCCGACCACCCGCTTAGAGCCCCTCACAGGGCTGGTGCGGGTTGGGAGGCCGGGGCTGGGGAACAGGCGCAGGGGCTGGATCTCCTGGGGGCAGAGAGCAGCTTGTGGCATGTCCCCCGAGTCCCATCTTGTCCTCCCCAGTTCCTGTGCTCGCCCCCAACTCACGTGGCTGAAGAGCTCATTGGTGAGACCCAGGTAGTTGTGAAGCGCCAGGAATGTGACTCGCTGCAGCCTCACCATGATGATCTGCCAGGTGCAAGGGGTTTGGCCATGGGATGGGGTGGAGCCACAAGATGGGGTGGGGCCATACGACAGGGTGGACCCACAAGATGGGGCGGGACCATAAGATGGGCGGGGCATAGGAAGGGGCGTGGCCAGGAGAAACCCCCGACTTGTGTTAATGAGCAGAGGCAGTGAATGGGGGCAGCTGAGGTCTGGCTGCTCAGGGCTGATAAGCACAGCTGCTGGGACCCAGCCCACTGCTGCCTGCAAAGGGTGGGGGCGAGGGCGGGGCTCTGGGTGGTGGAGGGAGGCGGAAGGCCCACTGACCTGCACAACCCGCACCAAGCTCTCTGGGTACTTGGTGAAAACTGCAGAGAAGGCCTCTACCGGCAGCCGCAGCACCGTGGAATCACGGGCCGCCCGGGCAGACACGGTCCGCTGGGGATGCTGGTGACCCTGGGGGAGGAGTGGGGGCATCAGGAGAGACAAGGGCAGGACTGCAAGTCCCCTCACTGCTCCCCTAATCCTTCCCCCCTGTTGGAGACCACTGGCAGCATCAGGGATGAATTAGAGATTGTGGCCCTAGGGACCTTCCCCAGTCCAGTCCACTGGGTGGGTCCTCATGCCCCAGCCCCCTAGCCCACGGGTGGGTCACTCACGGTGATGACATCCAGGATGCTCAGGAGGCTGTTGACACTGTCCCCGGGGACCACTTCCTTCACTACACACTCCTTCCCGTCCTGAGACACGGGACCAATTACCAGGACTGGCCTAGCCTTGGTGACCGCCCTTCTACCCCCAACCATGTCACTGGTCCTCAGCCTCACCCACCCCAATGATCACTGATGCTCTCCCATCCCTGCACCCACCAAGCCTCCTGACCAGCAGCCACCTCCCGTCCTTCACTAACAGTGACCACAGAGCAACTTTGTAGACCACCCCAAACACCCCTGGTCATCCATTCCCCTGACTCCTGACCACACATCCCCAAAGACCCCCAGCCCTAATGCCCAACAGCAGGGCTGTCCCCAGGGACGGCTGTCCTGCTGACCATCCCCACTACCCATCTCCCCACGGTGGCCCCTGGGACTGTCCACTCACGGGCCCTGGCAGGCAGAGTTCCAGCAGCCCATCCTGCACCACATAGATGCTGGCATCCGGCTGGCCCGGCCGGAAAACGTAGTCACCCTGGCTGAGTCGCTGGAAGACCATGTGGCGGCAGAGCTCCAGGAAGAGCGGCTTTTCAAAGTGGCCCAGAACCCTGGTGGATGGGCAGTGGGGGAGCAATGCAGGAGGTCAGGGGGGACCGCAGCTCTGTGGACCCCCCGACCAGCACCCCTGACACTGACCGGACATTCTTGAGCATGTAGAGGACCTCGGAGGGCAGGTGGGAGTTGGCCAGGTCACCCTCTGTCAGGTCAGCCTCCAGGACCGCGGGTGGGGGCTCCTTTCGCTGCAGCGTGGGAGCCTCTTTCTGGATGCGCAAGATCCTGGTGGGGGGGGGATGATGAGGGGGTTCAGGGAAACCTGAGACCCCCACACAGCCCTTCCCCCTGGTTCACATACAGCAAACTCTAGCCTGCTGGCCAAATCGGGCCTGCCACCTATTTTTGTAAATAAAGTTTTATTGGCTCACAGCTACATTCATTCATTCCCACATCATCGGTGGCTGCTTTCATGCTATGTTAGCAGAATTGAAGAGTTGCAACAGGGTCTGCATGTGTCATGCAAAGCCTAAAACATTTATTATCTGGCCCTGTATGGAAAAACTTTACGACCTTGGACATAAAGTCCTGAGATTGCCCCTCCACTAGTCAGAGGCCCCTGAGATGGACCCTTTGGTTAAGGAGACCCCTGATGTAGCTTCCAAGATAAGGGAAGACCCCAGAAATAGTACCACTGCTTGTCATGGGAGCCCCGGAACAGCCTTTCCAGGAATCACTGACTAGGTTCCCAAGAAAACCTCCCTAATGTGGGTATGCCTTAGAAGTAGCTTCCGTCACATGAGAAGACCTCAGATAGAGCCTCTCTGTTCTTTGTAAAGATTCCTGAGATAGCCCTTCCTCCCAGGTCTCAGAGAACCTTGAGACAGTCCCTCCCAGGCCACAGAGTTCCCTGAGATAGCCCTCATTACATGTAGAGAATCCAGATGTACCCGCTCTGCTAATCGTGGACCTGGGTGAGCCCTTCCTGACAAGTCACGGTGACTGCCGAGACAGCCCTTCCACTGGCACAAGACTCCTGAGCTAGCCCTTACAGTATGAGCAGACCCCAAGTTAAACCCAGTGATATAGACGACTCCGGATATAATTCCTCTTCTGATCAGGAAGATCTTGGGCTAGCCCTTCCCCAGGTTACAGAGAGTTCTGAGATAGTCCTCTGACAGTCATAACACAACAGGGAGGTTCCTCAGGGGTGTTCAGACACCACAGACAGCTCAGCCCTTGTGATGTAGATAAACCTGAGATATAGACCCTCAACTGATGTTGGGGAAGCTAGAGAGAGCCCTTCTTCTCAAGTCATAGACAGCCCTGCCACAGCATGACTTTTGATCATATGGTATCTTGGAATGACCTTGAGACAGACCTTCAGGTAGACCCCAGGAGACGAGGAGATCCCAGAGCCAGCTCCCAACCTACAAAGATCCCTGGGAGAGTCCTTCTCACAGACCTGAGATAGCCCCTTGCTGCTGACAGGGACACCGGAGATGTCCTTCCTATGTTTCTAGTGTAAGAGGGTTCTTGAGATAGCCGTAGGGGAAACCCCTGAGACAGCCCCCTCAGTGTGGGAAGAACTCCAAAGTCAGTGACAGAGAGAAGAAGCTTTCTGATGTAGAGAGATAGCAGAGATAACTCCTGGAGAAGACAGGCTGGAGATAGCCCCTCTAGAAGGTCACAGAAACACCTGAGATAACACCAGCGAGGCACCCTGAAATAAACCCTGTCATATTGGGAGACCTAGGAAATAACCTAGACAGAGACCCCAGATATACACCCCCTAAATATATGGCCAAACCACTGAGATACCCGATAAGAAATAGCTCAGAAATACCCTGCAGGGGGAAACACGTCTGAGATAGCCCTCAGGGGACAGAGGCCTTAGAGATGGCCTGTCTGGCGTGCAAGAGCTCTGAGACAGCCCCTCAGAGGAGAGCCCTGAAGTGTCCCTCTGATGTGGGAAGACTCCTAAGAGAGTCTGTGGGGTCCAAACTTTGGTGTGAGTTGATCCCACAAAAGGCCCCTGAGATATCCCCCAGCACCAGGTAATCCCAGCACAGCCTTACTTCTTGGCAATGTTGAGCATTTTAAGTTTCTTCTTCATGCGTGGCCGAGAAGTGGTGCAGACAGAGGCATCCACCAGGGAGGAAGTGGATTGTGACACCTGGGAGAATTAAGAACGAGAAGGTTCAATTGGCAATTCAGACCCGGGGGGCAGAGGGGACCAGATTCAGGGGCCCTTCATCAAGGAGGGGGTGGTGGTGTACACTAAGAAGTGTAAATAGGAAAGGGGCGGGATCTCTATGTGCTCAGCTCGGACCCCAGGAGGTCCTGGACTCACCTTCCGCATAATCTTCCGGCCATAGAAAAGCACTTTGTCCCTCTTCCGGAAGCGATAGCGGGGCCCCTCCGGGGCAGGAGTTTCTGGAGATAGGTGGGGAGAGGGGCACTCCGAGCTCTGCGCACACTCCACGCCGCAAATCCCCACCTCTACCGCCTTGGAGACCCCGGCCATTTCGTCTCCCCACCCCACAGCCTCCCGAGAGGGGCCCTCCGGATCCTCACTCGGCACTCGCAGCCTCCGCACCACCAGGAGGATGAGCACGGCGGTGACCAGCACCGCCACTCCGGCCCCGATCATCACGCCCAGCACCTGTGGGACGAACGGCACTGGCTGTGCGCCGCACACGCGTCCCGCCGAGCCCTCCCCGGGGGCCGGGACGTCCCAGGCCCCATTCCTGTCCGTCACCTTCGCCCCCGAGGAGTTCGTAGCCAGCCCGGTCCTCGGTGTCCCCATCTGCAGAATGAGCCAGCCCGGCTCCCTCCCCGGAGGCGCTACTCTTCCCCTGTGGGTCGGTAGCCCGCAATGCACGCCGGGAAACGTAGTTCCGCCCAAAAGGACGCAGCCTGGTTCTCTCGAGACCGCGATGATACGCGCTGAGCATGCCGGGAGTTGTAGTCTCCGCCACGGCACCGCACCACCCCTCCCCTTACCATTCCTGTTTGCAGCGGGGCCTCCATCCGCTGCTTCAGGCGGGGCGGCAGATCTGTTAGCCCGGAGTCCTGGGGAATCAAAGAGCGGAAGGAACCCGTGCAAGTCGTCAATCTGGGCCTGCCCCGCCCACCGCAAGCCGCGCCCCCGGAGAACTGTGGCCTGGGCAGCTTCTCCACCTGCCAGGGCAGCGGCTGGAGGGGCTCTGTGGGACGGAGGGATGGGGCAAATTGACCTACCGGCCCTGTCCAGGGGCTGAGATGTGTTCCCAGCTCCCCCCTGACTCCCTTCGCCTACGCAGAGGGTCGACCACACGTAGTTCCGCCCATCCAGCCCCACCCTGACGCCAAAGGGTAGCCAACCTGGCACCCACTGTGAGCAGCCAGAAGGCAGGTCCCCCGCAAGGCGCGGCCCCCTCCGGCTGGTAGCCCACTCCCCGGCCTCTGTCCTCTGCGGGATTGATCAATCCTGACCAACTAACCCCCTACCTAGGCTGCACCCCCTACCCCCTGCGAAGACTGGATGCCCCACCCCAGGAAAACTGGGGCCTGCACGCCAAGGGGTCGGGTGTGGGGGAACAGCTGGTATCCACTCAGCTCCCGACCTAAGCATGCCCACGGGAAGACCTGGGAGCTGGGGCGCACTGAAGCTCCCAAAGGAGTGGTCCTCGGGTGATACCGATGTCTTGGAAGAGTCAAGACATCAGTGTCAGGGATGCTGAAAGTGGCGTGGGCTCGCACGGTGCTAATGGTTTATGCTGAGGGTTTACTATCACATAACAGTAAAGTTATGGGGTCTCTGACGGTGCGGAGCATCACTGGGACTCTGGGGAACTGTGACGGCGCCTTTGCTGGGAGGCGTAACCAGGAACGCTGGAATTCCTGGGGGGGCACTGGAAAGTTACTGAGAGATTCCGAGGCATACAGGACTACTGCTGAGAAAACCAGGAGCCGGGTGGGCACATCCCTTGGGGAGTCCGAGTATAAGAGTGGGCCTGGGGAGGGCGCTTAGGCTCCTAGGAAGACACAGAGGAATGCTGGAATATTACTGGCACTTTTCTGTGAAGCTGAAGATGTTTCTGACGCCTCTAGAGCATTGATGGAAATTCGGGGGCTGGGAGGGAATCACTGCGCTATTGAGACGTTACTTGGAGAATTTCTAGGTGACTGGTCCCCTTCCACCCCAAGGCGCACCTGGCTACCGGTACAGAAACACCTGCCGGGGACTGGGCGGGGGGAGGGTGGGGGGGGGAGCATCAGAAAGTCGGGAGTTACCGGGAATTGGAGGACAGATGGTGGGAAATCCGAGGCTCGCTAATGATCCCCAAAGGCACGCCCCTACGGGGCCGACAGAAACCCAGACTCACCCAGGGGCCGCAGCCGGGGTCCACTCTGCGCCAACACCGCTAGCGTTCCGCCCGGCTCCGCGGGCGCGGCCCCTTTAAATTATTCACCGCAGGGCGCGCCGTAGCCCCGCCCCCCGCCATGCTGGGAAGGTCGCGCTGAGCCTGCCATGCCGAGTGTGGCGGCACCTTAAAGGGGTCACAGCCCTGTTGGCGCAAGGACGGCCCCTCCCGCTAGACATGAGAACCACACGTTTATTTTCCCTTTTATTTAACACCCACCCCATCCCTGTCCCCCTACCCGGTCCCCAAGGGTCCGACCCGACTGGCCTAGGCCCTCCCCAGGGCATGGCAGGGAGCCGATCCTTTAACGCAAACCCTAAAAATAAATAAGCAGGGGTCCCGCAGTCCGGGGGCTAAGGTCCAGTGGCAGTCGTGGTGGAGTCAATTCACCAGCAGCGAATGCTCTTCCGAGGAGTCCCTGGAGGCGGAAAACAAGGAACAGGGGCATCGGTTCTCTCCGGCACCTTCCCCTTCCCCCAGCCCCCATCCTGGAACAGACCCGGACTTGGACTCGAACCTGCCACAGCAGCAGAGGAGGCTGCAGGCCGAGCCGCTCCCCCGGCGGAACTTGCCCGAGGTGGGGCTGTCCTGGCACTGCTCGATGTAGGCCTGGAGCTCGCTCTTCTCTGCGCCTGAGCCGCCCGGGTGCTGGGGGAGACATGCCAGCAGGCCTGCCCTGAGAGCAGCCCCCACCTCCAAGGCCCTTGAGGTCTGCCCTCCCCTCCAGCCACCTGGATCTCTTTGCTGTTCCTCCGATGACTGATGGCGGGGGAGGATTCCACCCCTGGGCCTTTGCGCTTGCTGTTCCTCATGGTTTGCTTCCACAGGGAGACCCTCCCTGACCCCCAGAGCATGGACACATGCTGCATCTGCATCAGCCTGGTGCTCCCAGCGCCTACAGCTGGGCCTGACACAACCTGGGTGCACCTTGTGCATAGGTGTGGGAGCCGGGCCTAAGACTGCTGCATGTGTGTGATATCTAAGTGCTAGAGCAAGATCCGATGTGGCTCTGAGGGCCTGAGTAACAGGAACATGTCTGTGGCAACGCTTGAATCCACTCATGGGGAAAGGGGGCGCACATATGTGCCCGTGACATAGGACGCGGAAGAACCTTCCAGCAGAGCCTTCTCTCCTCTCAACCTCAAGGAGCCACCATCTTTTCTCCAAGTCCTTTCCAGGACTTTACCTTGGCTGTTCCTTCCCTTGGGCTCCCATCTTTTCAATCTAGAACTCTCTGCTGTCCAATGGGGTAGCCATTAGCCACACTGGCTTTTGTGCCCTTGATACGTGGATGGTGCAAGTTAGGAACTGAATTTGGAATTATATTTCATCTGAATTAAAATCAAAATGTAAATAGTCCTGTGTGTCTAGAATTTAGTAGTGGACAGAACATTCCAGAAACTTTCCTGGACCCACCCTAATACCAGTCTAAAGCAGGGGTCCCTCTGTAACCTTCCACTCTTCCTTCAAACCTCTCACCAGTCGGTCATTGGTCATGGCATGTCCATTCCTGTATCATCCATCTTGCCCACTGGCTTTGGATAGACCACATACACCCGATTTCCCCAGATGTCCAGAGCCCAGCACAGAGCCCAGTCCTGGGTTTTCTTTGCTGAAAAAGTCCTGTCTTCCTGAGACCTCCATATCCCACTCTGTCTCCTTTCTCTCCCCTGAGCCCTGCAGGCTGCAGGAAATCCACTGTTCCAGGTCACCCTCTTTTTGGCTTTGCAGGGTCTCCCATATTCTCTCCCTGGGTCTTCCCTGCTCACCCTGCTGTGTCCCCAAGACCCCCTCATGGCTGATGCCAAGGGCCCTGGAGCCCAAGCTCGGGGCCATGCGTGCGTGCATGTGGGAGCCAAGTGCAGACAGGCGGGAGGGGCGTGTGACGCCACTAGCTGACCTTGATGGTGTCATAGGCGCCGGTGATGAGCGCGATGAACAGGCTGAGCACCATGTAGATGAAGAGGCTGATGAAGGAGTAGAGGTAGAGCTGGGAGAAGAGCCAGACCAGGCTGCTGCGGCCCTGCTGCGCCTGCATCGCCGCGAATGTCACGAACATGTCGTCCCCATTGATGAGCGAGAACAGGCACTCTGACACCATGGACAGCGAGCGGAACTGCGGCGGGGCAAAGGAGTCGGAGGGAGCTGTGGGCACGGCTGGGGGCTGCGGCCAGGGCGGGGCCCCTGGGGGTCAGCAGCCATGATGGGCCCAGCTGAGGGTCACCATGGCAATGGGGAGGTGCCAGAGTCAATGACAAGGTCATAGGGCAGACCTATAGGTCTAGGGAGATAGAGCTGTAGGTAGAGTAACTCAGGTCAAGAGAGGGCCATCAGCAACTGAGACAATGACATAAATATAAAGTCACAGGGTCAATGTCAGGGTCACCAAAGGCCAAAGGGGACAGTGTACAGATACAGAGTACCAACAGTCACCACAGGGTCATCTAGAGGTCACTGTGTCAATAACAAGGTCACAGGGTCAATGTCAAGGTTATGAAGGGTTAAAGTAGACAGTGTTAGAGTACCAGCAGTCACAGTGGGTCATCTGGGAGTCATGGTGTCAACGACAAAGTCACAGGGTCAATGTCAGGGTCAGATGGCAAAACTGCTCCAGACCTGCCAGTCAGGCCCCAGGGATTGAGGTGGGTCTGGCTCAGTGTGGTAGGATCTGGAGAGACCCAGGGGTCACAGGGCTTAGGGCGCCAGGGACCCTCCCACCGCAGGCCACGAGCATCCCCAGCCCCGGCGGTCCCTACCTTCACGTGATAGGGCCCCAACACGATCCAGCCACAGAAGCAATAGCCCAGGTAGATGACGGCCACACAGCAGCAGAAGCGCATGACACTGGGCAGGGCCACCCGCAGCGTGGCAATGAGAATCTGTGGCGGGGCAGAGGGGGTCACACTGAGGGCGTGGCCACAGCCCAGGTCACGTGTGAAGCAGGTGTGGCCATAGGAGCTGCTGGGAGCTTCCAAGGGGCAGGGCTGTCCCCAGGGGGTCTGAGGATACCCAGTGGCTAGACTTGGCTGTATGGGTACAGATGGTAAGGCTCTCGTGGCCCTGCCCAGGTGCAGCGACAGGTCTGTCTGGGGTGGGCAGGTATGAGGAAGAGGCCTGCAGCAGGCTGTCGGCAGTGGCTGGTGAGTGCTGTGCGTACGGGTTTATTTTGGGGGGGACATGGGGTGGCTCGTGGAGAGCCTGACGCATCCTGGTCCAGGCCCCGTCTGCGTGGTGAGACTCACGTTGTACTTGTGGAAGAAGGTCAGATAGCGGATGACACCGACCCAGACCAGCAGCGTCGAGGTGCCCAGAAGGATGCTGCAGACGTCGTAGCTCGCCAGGTTCTGGGGACGGGAGCATCGTCACCCCATCGGGCAGGGAGGGCATGGCCCCATGAGGGAGCAGAGGGGCCAGGGCAGGAAGTGGGCAGGACCCACCTTGGCCTCGATGCCAATCTTCATGATGGTGCCCGAGATGGTGAGCACATCGCTGGTGACCAGCAGGATGTACCAGCCGTTGACAAATTCCAGCCGCTCCCACAGGCTGATCACCCGTCCCCGATGCCGCCACATGAACCCGACGAACTCCTGCAGGAGGAAAGCGAGGTGAGGGCCCGCGTGGGCATGGGACCATTGAAGCCCCCGGCCTCTGTCACCCCAGAGCCGGGCGAGGTGGGCACTGGTGGCACACGTGACACTGGGCCCTCACGTTCTGCAGCAGGAAGCCGCGCAGCAGCGAGCGTGCACACAGCAGGAAGGACAACGAGCAGGTGAGGATGACGACCACGTCAAACAGGAGCCGGAAGCTGTTGTCTCCTGCAAGGAGGGACAAGAGTGGCATGGAGCCTTGGGCCACCAGGCTGGTTCTAACTGATCAGTGGGCTCAGGGCTAACTCGGGGCTAGTCAGGACCCGGGACTGGCATTCGGGGGCTCACCATGCCTGAAGACACTGGGGTGCTTACACTCCTGGATGTGGGCCTGGGTCTCCAGGCTGATGGGGACACGCCCACTGTGTGCTTTATTGTCGAATAAGATCTGGGGGGGCAGGAGAGGGCACAGTAAACCTCGGCAGCTCCAAGCCCCCAGACCCGTGTGACAGATGGCCTGTCCTGCACCAGCCAGGCTTCACCCGTTGCTCCCCCAACATGTGCCCTCGGCCAGTGTTCCCCAGATGTCCCGGGAGTCCTCACCAGGACACTGAAGGTGTAGCAGTCTGGGATCTCGTTGTTGATGAGGCTTTGCAGGTTGATGGTCTTCAGCTGGAAGCGGATGGTGACGTTGATCAGCCTACAGGGGATGCTCAGGTGAGGGGCAGGGGGCTCTGGAGGTTCCCTCCCAGCCCCGGGGCCCCAGCCCCGAGCTGACTCTGCAGCTGGCAGGGGAAGTGCTAACACAGCAGGTGCCAGTGCAGCGGGGCCCCTTCCCCTGCCTGTAGGGAAGTGGCTACCGGGGGTGACAATGCCTGGCACCCTGCCCTCCTCCCCCCTCCCTGGGGGCTCCCTGGAGCAAGCAGGCAGTACTTGTGGAATTTGAGCGTGAGGTTCTTGTAACTGGAGCTGCCATCCAAGAGGGCGAGATCATCACTGGGGGGTGGGGGGGGTCGCTCGGGGGGGTCCACCAGGATGCACTCTGAGGACAGGGAGTCAGGGAAGGGCCTCAGGGGGTGGGGGAGGCCAGGATGGTCTCCCCGGAGTCCCCAGCGGCCTTCTTCCCTCCTTCACTTCCCGCTTCGTGCTTAAATATTTGCCCTTTTTTCCCATCGCAGGGCCTGGTCTGTCTCATTCCCTGCAGAGACCCTAGGGCCTGGCACTCCATGGGCGCCCCAAATGCTCAGTGAATGAATGCTATTAAGAAATAATGCCCGGCACCTTCTGCCCGGCAACATCGGACTAAGCAGACATCAAATTATTAATGATCATGACAGCCCCATCTCACGGATGAGTGACAGTCACAGCTTGTGATTTTAAGCTCTGAACAGCTAAGCCCCGCCCTGTCCACTCACCAGTGACCACCATCGGGTCAATGTCAAAGGTATCATTGGCTGGGTCCACGTGGCCATGGCGGTAGTACCGCTGGCAGAGAGCCAGCGCCGAGCCGTTGGCCCAAGGGCCACCCCCGCCCCGGACGTAGGCGTACCGGCCCAGCGACACATCAGGCAGCATCAGGTACTGTGGGGAGAGCAGGGGAGGGCTATCGGCTCTGCCCGCACCCTGCCCCGTGCCCACCTGCGCATGCCCAGCCGCACCTGGTCCACGGCGTGGAAGATGGCTTGGTAGAGCTGCTCCCGCGTGTAGGCGGCGAAGGTGTCGTCTGCCCCATCTGAGTAGCCCAGCAGGAAGAGGTGTCGGAAGGCGATGGTGTTTTCTTCTCGGAATGTCACTGCTAGCTGATTGCTGAGCCCGAACAGGATGAGCTGGAAAGAGGGCAGGGGAGGTTGGCACTTCGGGGATGGGGCCTCCCTGG
>RJWJ010005018.1:0-71232 GCA_004363605.1 Indri indri | reverse complement strand
ATGTTCTTTTCATTCTAGACAGAGCCAATTTTAATTTTTTAAAAAGTCATTTAAGCTTCACATTCTATTTTTGTGTGTGTGCTCCACAGCCCATTTCAACTTGACTCATGGTTCTTATGGGTTTATGAAATTTTCATTTTTGGTTACACATTGTTTATTCTTCTTTTTTATGTATCATTTTAAAATATGATCTCATCCCAGACAGTATCTAGGATTTCATGTTTTTGTTTTAAAAAATATAATCAGTGACGGTACTATCAGGATATCATTGTTATTCTTTCATCTCTCTGGAGCAGTCTTCCCTTTTAAAATCTCTGGCCATGTGGTCATTCCTAATTTGTCTTATACTCTTTGAGATCTGCTTTCCTGAAGTCTAGGGTAGATGTCTGGCTGTCCCCCCGCATTCCTTTCCACAGCTTTATTATTCATTCCAAGAACATTGTTCACATTCTCCAAAGCTACTATCACTCCTATTGACTCTATCAGTTTTCCCTTGTGGCAAAGAATTAAATTCAAAGTAGCAATTCCTTTTGCTTATTTCTGGACTGATTGAGAGCTGAAATTATTAGCAAAGCAATATTAGAGTTAGTCAAATAGACCGATTTCCTCGTTACATATAAAATGAGTACCCACTGCATACCAAGTAAAGTTCTTATTGGGGGAAACATGGCAGGGGATATGGCAGAGAACAAGACAGAGAAAGGAGATACAGTAAACAAAGATAAAAATCAAAAATAACTTCAGCTAATTATAGGTTCTATAAATAAAATATCAAAGCATGACAGAAAGTTATGCGTCAGGAATATACTAATTTAAATTAGATGCTTAGGAAAGGCCCCAGGAAAAACCTAAGATTCTGCTAAGGAAGTCACATTTAAGCTGAGATCTAAACGCCAAGAGGGATCCAGGCATAAAAATATCTCAGGGTAGAATATCCCACATGGAAGAATTGCAAGTAAACTAGTCCTAAAGTGTGAATACTCTTGGCCTATTTCAGGAAGAGGAGAAGGGCCAAAGAGCTGAACATAAGGAATAGAGGATGCAGTGGGAAGAACCGAGGTTCGAGTGTTGGCAGAGGTCAGATCATGTTCCACCGTAGGAAAGCTAAGACATATAGAAATGATCCTGTAAGGTTTCATTCAGGGCAGCAGCATGGTCTGGTTTTTATTTTTCAAAGATCACTCTGATTCCAGGTGATGAATAGATCTGGGCATGATTGAGAAAGATGGAAACAAAGAGCCCAACAAGGGTACTACTGGAGAGTTCAAGAACAGGTAGCTGAGGTCCTCCTCACTGCCATGTCTCGACTCTGCCCTTTTTGTGATCTTAGGTGTGAATTATGATATATGTCTCCCTTGCTTGACTGAAGGTTTGGCATTCTCCCCAAACTAGATTATTCTTTTACAGATCTCAACATCTTTCGTTAACATGTTTTCCTTTATATTTTTCTCATAGGGGTTAAGGTTTTTCACATAGTCCATGTTTTCTTGACTACCATAATACTACTCAATTACCCCATCTCTCAGATTTGTTCTTTCCTCTGAACAAGACTAATAGTCTGGATGCTCCATTTGTGTAAAAACGATATAAATGATGCCTTTGGAGTTGTGCCATTAAGAGGCCCTGACCATTGGCTAAAACATATTTCAACCATGAGTCATAAATCATGTCCTATTCATACGTTATACTTTGAAGGGGTTCTACTGAGTTTCTCAAAATTATTAAGATGTTGCCATTTTAATAGTTATGTTTTGGATAGGAGGAAGAAAAGAAAGCTAACTTTTATTGAGAGAAGTCTAAGGAAGAAAAATAACGTATCTGGTTCCTTATTCAAATTAGCTAACCAATTTGGTATGGCAAAACACTTCAAGTGAATCATACAACTTCAACAAGGAAACTCTAGTCAGTAGGCAATAATACTTGCTTCAGATCAGACACAACTTTGAACTTGCCAAAAATTATTAGATTTTCTATGAATACATTTGTTAAACACCAAAAAACTTTCCACTCATTCTCTCTTGCTCCATTGTTCCACTGTCCTTGGGATAATACTGAACTTGCCCAAGTTTCACAGTCCCGTATGCTTATAGGACTCCAGAGACCACCAATGACACAAGTGGGGAGTCATACTCATTTACTTTTCTCTGCTGTGTCTGGCTCCAGGATCATAGTATCAGTGAGACTTGTCTGCAACCAATTGTTTTAACTTCTCACCAGAGATTATTGCTTCTGTTACCAGATAAAAGCAGTGGTAATTCTCCCAACTGCCTGGGACAGTTTAACTGATAGAATTCACAGCTATAATGGTGAGACAAAAATGTATACTCTGCTGTTGCCAATAACATTTAAAAAAAAGAACAACAAAAAAAACTTTCCATGTCTTTAAAATAAGCAATCCTAAAACAGTCAGCTCAATAGGATATCGATAAAAAAAATCAATAGTACTGTATCAACACACATATTTTATATGTACAAAACAAAGCGATTATGAATTCTTAGGAGACAGCCCAAAAGTTTTCTGTAATTTACATCAATCCAGTAACATTATAGACCAAGAAATAAGAATGTTGATATACTGTTAATGTTTCTTTCTGGGTGTTCTCTGCTATTTCCTGACTTAGCTACAACACTAAAATAAGAGCATTGAGACTTAGGTTCCATTTCAAGTTCTGTTACCAGAAATCATTGAGGGCTTAGGAGAGTCATATTACCTCTCTGGCCCTCAGTTTCCTCAGTAAAATAAAAGTGTTTCATTAGAAAATGAGCCCAAATGTTCCTTCTATTCTGAAGTTCCATTTTCTTTTATCATGATTTTCCATTAAGATATGATATAATAAAATCAGTTTTGTGTGCATTTTTTTCTTTCCTCCTTGCACAATGGAGGCCCCACAGAGTGGAAAACTTAATATTCTACTAAGCTACTTTCTTTAAAATTAGAATATGGTCCCTTGTTCCATGTTCAGCTATATTTCCTTGTCTGACCAAAGTACTCTTTTCTCTCCAGCATGTTGTACACTGAAAGGTTCAGTGTCGGGGGAACACGGTGATGAGGGTGAGGGGCGATTAGGGACATCTGCAAGATGGAACAGAGGGTAAACAATTATTTGTAGCTCACACAGGGAAAGTTAGATTTAGGTATTCCTTTGTGTCCAACTCTTCAGATGTCATGAACCAACTATAAACTAGAAAAAGGGAGGACATTGTTATTAAGTTCAGATTTAGGGGATAAAATACAAGTCAACAATTGAGACTGCATATTTTCCATCATATAATTATCACGTATTCAGAAGGAGGTCTGTTTCTGACAGTGGACCTGTGACATTTATCATTGAAGAGAAGAGCAAATGAGTGACAGAATAAAGCTTTATTCACACCCAAGAGTTTGGGGTATTAACCAGTCTATTCGCAGTACCCAGATTTAATCAACCCCAACCTTCTTTGCCTTATACTTAGCTGATCATACATATTTAAATTTAATGTAGTTTTTATTAAATTCACATTATATGTAGGAAATTATGATTTCCCCTCACTTCTCATCTGGAAAACAATACCTGGTTTAAAAGTTGAAGTGTGGATAAAATAATTTATGTATTATATGGATGATTGGGAAATAGGTTACTGGACATGACATTTGGGGGTCTGTCCATAAAATAGCACTCATAGTTGTTCACATATTTCAATAAATTTTGTACTGTAATAGGACAAATAGTAACAGGGCTGATGTTCAATAGTTTATGTCAATGATTTCCTATATTATCATATTGTCTTTTACATATGTATGTGTGTATGTGTGTCTGTGTCTGTGTGTCTGTACATGTGTACATATCTGGAAATTGGGCAGAATTATTGAGACATTAGGTTGGAATATATGTAATTGATTCTCATGGTTTGTGATAGTAATGTTTTATAAAATCTCAATGAACACTGAATTCGGTATTACTGAACCATTGGTCCTGGGGTAATAGAGGATTAGGTTCTTGTGCACCTCCTTTTCATCAGCTGACCAATACACAACCTTGTTTAATGTGTGTTTCTGCTTAACTTTCATATGCATATGGAAGCTAGGCAGAATGGATATGGTTGAAACATTCAAAACCTGTTTGGATGTAGGGGCATAAAGGACACAGGCCCCCTTCCCCACCATGCTGTTCACTTCTTCAACTTTAGTCAAGCAACACTGATATCATTTTGAATATTGGCCTAATCCAATTATCTCTTGAAGTCTAACAAATCACCCCAAACCTTAATTGCTCAAATAGCATCAATAATTTATTTTGCTTACAGATCTAGAATTTTTCATGGTTTGATAGGAACAGCTTGTCTTTGCTCCACAAGGCATCTCTTGGGGGCTGGAGGATCCACTGTCAAGATCACTGTCTCTCATGACTGTGAAGTTGGTGCTGACTTTCAGCTTGGAACTCCTTAGGACAATGAGCCAGAGCCGTTAATTCATCTCCTCGTGGGCTTTTAATGAGCTGACCGGGCTTCCTTACAGCATGGTTGAGTTCCAAGAGCAAGTTTACTAAGAAATAAGTCTAAGTTGTCAATTTTTTGTGGCCTGGCCTAGAAAATTGTACCACATCACTTCTGTCATGTTCTATTATTCAAGTAGTCACAGAACCCAGATTTAAGTGTAAAGGACATAGACACCTTGATAGGAAGAGTTTCAAAAGAATTTAAGGATTATGTTTCAAAACCACCACAATGCCATTGATATTACCTTAATTCTAAGCATCAGGCCATTATGCCTATGTCTACAATAATATTTATTCCTCATAACCATTTCTGAACATTCCCCTTAATCATTTCCCTAGATTTGCTTGCTATTATAACTTACTTAGCATGTACCCAAACATCAGGTTGACTGGAAGAAAACCTTGTAGCAAACCATCTTTCAAAAGTCATGGTGAATTTGGAAATATCTCCAGCTTGGCTAGAGACAGGAGCATTGTACTTTAATTAAACCCAGACATGCTGCTCTTCTATGGAAATGTTGAGAGGGAAATAACTATGCTCTACCCTTTCACTGCAAGCCATATGAATTTAATGAAGGTTTTTTGACATGCTTGAGTTCCAGATGAGTTCCATAACCACAACCTATCCATTTTAGAAATTTAATTTTTGATATAAAGTTCCAGGCTACAGAGTTTCTAGAGTAAGGGTAAGATACAAGATGTTGATGGAGATTTCAGTCAAGAAAAGCCTTGAGACTTGAGAGAAATTAACTCAGAATAAGTAGATGAAGATTTCAGGGTATTAATGAAAGGATAAATAACAACACAAAAAAAGAACTAGGAAAAAAGAGCAAGAGCTGATGAAAATGTAAAATACATTAGAAAGTCAAAGAGAAGAGAAAAGAAAGAAACTAACATTGAAAAGTTTCCCTATACCACATCTGCTTTAAATATATTATCTCATTTAATCCTTACAGCTATCTCATTTCATATTACTACAAACTTTTTCATGGGTGAGCACACTGACGTGAAATTATATAATCTACTGAAGCCTACTTAAATTAAATAAACAAGTGCTGGAAGCCCAAGCTCAAGAAGATGCAAAACAGGAAAGTCCATGAATATAGGGACTTGGTCTTTGGAAGGGAAATCTCTTCTTCAATTTCATTTACTAAGGAAATAATACACACAGGTCTCAAGTAGGAGAGGTCTATTTGGGAGGAATAAAGTCCTGAAGGAGTCTAGAGAAAGGGATAGTGACAGACTAAGAAAACCTGAAATTTAAAGAAGAGAGCACTCAGTGGAAAGCAGGAAGATTTTAGAGTTATACCTGAGTCTAAGTCCTACCCCACTGTTATCTAGCTACATCTAATCCAGTTAATCATTTACTCTGAGTCTCAGTTTCTTCCTCTGTAAATGTGGACAATTATATACACCTTGAAGGGCTAGGGAGACTGTTAAATGACATGATGTTTGTAAAGCATCTGTCACAAAAGAAGTCCTGATTAGAGTTTGTTTTACTTTGAAACCTCATCTAGGCTGATTGACACTGACTTCTGCATAACAAATTTCCTGTTTCCAAGGCTTCCTCCCTATGGATAGACTAGATTTGATGGGAACCTGATTTTCTTCCCAAATTTACAGCTTCCATGTGTGCTAGTTATTATTAAATGTGTATGCACAGAGTATACCATTTAAAGTTTTCTCCCTGAGGTTTTCTTTAGGCTAGTTGGAATGCCACAGAATCAAAAAACAGATGTTGTATTTATTTTAATACCACAGATGTTGTATACTTGAAAAATGTAGCACATTCTCATTCTTCTGTTGACTGTCTCTACTTTTGTTTACATAAGGAAATGCGTAAGCAAATTTTAAAGGGGAATATTTTGGAATTAGTTTCTGCACAATGAATCTTTGGGTACATAGACATCTGTGATGTAATATCTCCTGGCGTTGCTTCAGAAAAAACATCATTGTTTAAAAGCTGTCATTTGGAATGCAATTTAAAAACTTGTTTTCAACAGCTATGAAATTATACACAAATTCTGAATGGAGAAATATAAAATAGATACATCATGCTTATCTTTTTCACAGTTATAGCAATTATTTAATAGTTAAATCCTAAAGTGTGTTGTGTGTGTCTTGATTTCATTTCATGTTTTCCCCTTTTGAACATCATTTCTTTCTGTGACCCATAACCTTCCTATTATTACTATTATTGTAAACCTCCTTCTACAAATCTCTCATTTTTAAATGATGAAAGCAGGTGTCTAATATTTTCCTTAAAACAGGAATTCTCACATGTATTTATTTATTCAACAGATAATTACTGAGAGCCAACTATTTGCCTGGCACTCTGTCAAGTGCATTGAATATAATGGTGAGCAAAAAAAAAAAAAAAAGAAAAGAAAAAAAAAATGAGTCCCTGCCCTCAAGGAGCCTAAAAACATTGGCAGAAATATAAATTACTGAAACAGTTCCCAGACATAATTACACACTGTGATCAGTGACATGAAGAATAATTGCTGGGTGTTCTTGAGAGCATAGCAAAAGGAACTCACTTACCTAACCTCTTCAGTTAGGTAAGAAGAAGAGGAAAGAACATACTAGACAGGCATTGACTTAAAGGCATCAGGGCATTTCCAAGGAACAGAGCATTTCCTCAAACAATATGTGGCTGGAACTACAGGTAGCAGGCAGATAGCGTATGGTTATTTTAAGGATTCAATCTTTATCTAGAAAGCTACAAGAAGTCTCAGAAGAGTTTTTAAAAGGGAGTAAAATGAAGAGATTTGGATGTGTAAAGGTCACTGTGTCCAAGATGGAACAATGGAAAGGAGAAAAGTAAAAGAGGATGGAGGTAAAACATTAAAATGTTTATGAGGTGAAAGGGGTGAGAGGACTGGTGATGGAGAAGAAACATATTGCAGAGGTGTGTGGGAAGAAAGTATTTCTTTCATTTATTGTTTCCCTATTGTTTCCTTTTATCCACACAGTGCACTGCCTTTCTCCTTCCCACTATCATCCAATGATTGTTTCTCAATGTTCTAGCAAAATATGAAATGTTGCTTTGTAAGCGTATATTGTTAACTTCCATAAGTGGCATTGTATTTTGGATTTTATTTAAAAACCCAGTACTATTGCCATAGACATCTAATCCATTATTTTTCTGCTGCACAGTTCTCAGTGGTGTGCCTCTGCTCTCCCACTGAAGGTCACATAGATTGCTTCCAGACTTCCATCACTCCAAAAAATGTTGCAAACAATATCCAGATACATATTTATTTATGGACCTATGTGAAAAGCTGAGGGCCTTATAATTCTTCTATAACTACATACTAATGAATTGGAGTACTTCTTTATATGGTTGTTAGCCTTACAAAAAAATTTCTTTTCCAAAAATTGCCTATTCATATCCATTGCTTCATTTCCTCCCACTTGGTATATTTTTTTATTTCAGCATATTATGGGGGTACAAATGTTTAGGTTACGTATATTGCCCTTGTCTCCCCCCTCATTGACACCTTTTTCTTATTGATTTTCAGGGGGTTCTTGCATAATCTAGACATTAATCCTCTGTTGGTTTCATAGAGTCACCTGCCTCTTAACTATATTAACAGTCTCACAGTCTCATCATTGAAAACATATCCTCATTTGTATATAATTAAGTTCATCGATGTTTTTGGAGAGAGTTTTGGGAAACGGTGCATAGTCAACAATGCCATATATTGTCAAGAGATTAAATAAGGAGACAGCTCAAGTGTTGTGTAGGATGAGATAGAATAGTGCAAGCAAAAGATGTGGGATTTTGAATCTCAGTTTTCTAATATGTAAAAAGAGAACATTAATATCAAACTTTTATACCTCTGTTTATGAGGCTGTTTGTGAGGAACAAATAAAATAATTTTTTAGGCTGGGCATGGTGGATTACGCCTCTAATCGCAGAGTTTTGGGAGACCAAGGTGGAACGATTGTTTCAGGCCAGGAGTTCAAGACTAGCCTGGGCAACATAGCGAGGTTCTGTCTCAACAAAACATTTTTGAAAATTAGTTGGGCATAGTGGCATGTGCCTGCAGTCCTAGCTACTGGAGAGATTGAGGCGGGAGGATTGTTCGAATTCCTAAGGGTGCAGTGAGCTATGATCACGCATTGCACTCCAGCCTGAGTGACAGAGGAAGACCCTATCTCTAAAAAGAGAAAACAAATAATAATAATTTTTCAAACTAGAAAGGTTTTCATAACCATTTCTAGGTTTTATAATAACTACTTTTAAGCCTGGGCAACAGAGCAAGATCCTGTCTCTTAAAAAAAAAAAAAGAAGAAAAAGAAAAAAAAGTAAATAGTGCAAAATACAGAGTTTAGGTATGATGTTATTTACATTTAACTCTGTATGAAGTAGTACCCCAAAATTAAGTTTAAAATATATTCTCAATAACAGTATTAACTAGATAATTTTGGAGAATAGGTTTGGTCTTAAGTCATAAGATCTCAGTGTTCTTGCTCAGAAATCTACAATTTACAGAATAACAACACTTTTCAGCATTAGATTTATTTCTGAAAATAAATGCTTTTATAAATTAAATTACTTGTTAATTTAAAGGAATGACATTTTCAAGTTCTTCTATAACTTGAACAATAACTAAAATAAATATCTATTTAGTAAACTTGAACTTTTCTAAGGAGTTAAAACCAATATTGCATAGGAGATTTTATTTCTTAAAAAGGCTACATATTTTAAAACTGCAAAACCAAAGCAATATTTCCCAAAGTGTATTCCATAGAATATTTTTTCTAAGCTACTTTAATAAAAATTACATTGAAAAAATTTCCATAATCAAACAAGTTTAGAAAACACACACACACACACACACACACACACACACACACACACTCATATGCATTTTGATAATCAGAACTTCATCATAGTCTTTAACATAGTATTATCCATTGTGAAAATACAATTATTATAGATAGGATAAATTGTATGGGATTCCCCAAACTAAAAATTAAATCATATTTCTGCGTTATCTAGTGGATTCATTACCAGTATAGCCTGGAACATATAATATCCTTCTCACTTTTTGTCTTCCTATTCTATTAGTTAATGAGAAGGTATAATTTCCCAGTATTATTTTGAATTTATATTCTTTCCTTTTATTCCATCAATTTTACTTTATGTATTTAGAATTGTTTTATCACCTTGTTGGACTGACAATTTTATCATCATAAAGTGTCCCTCTTTATTTCTAACAAGTCTACTTTGCTTAATGTCTACTTTGCCTTTTTTTCCTGGTTCATGTTTTTATGGTATATTTTTTTGTCCTTTGATTTATTTAACTGTTTCTTGTAAGCAGAATAGAATTGAACTTGTATCTTTATCCAGTCCAAAAATTTTAGCCACTTAATTGAACTTTTTAAAAAACTTATATTTATCCTAATTATTAACACATTTGATTTTATACATGCAATCTTCAGCATCTTTTTTATTTGTCTCAGATATTTAGGTTTCTTTTCCCTCCTTTCTTGCATGATTTTGGATAATGAATACTTTTATTATTTTATTTTTCCTCTATTGACTTGCAAGATATATATGTATTTTTTTACCCATCTTTAGTGGTTATCCTAGATATTATTACATATATCCCTGAATTACAAGAGTATAATACAAAATATTGATATTACCATTTCCCCAGTAATGATAAAACCTCTTTGGTGAAGCTCTTATTCAAATAGTTTACTCATTTTATTGGACTATTTATGTTGTCAATACTGAGTTCTATGAGTCTTTTTAAAACATATATTCTCAATAAACATCTTTTCAAGAGGTATATGTTTTGCTGATGTGTGGCTTGCCTTTTTATTCTCTTTATTGCGCTTTTTGAAGAGCAGACATTTTTACTTCTGATGATTGATATTCAATTAGTCATTTTTTATGGCTCATGTTTTCTCTGAGCACTATCTAAGAAATAAATTGCTTAATATAAGGTTATAAAGATTTTCTTATACAATTTCTTCTGGATATTTTATAATTTTAGCAATTTCATTTAGACCATAGATTATAACCCATTTTTAATTAGTGTTTGTCCATGATCTGATTGAGGATTGAAGTCCATATCTTTCATATATAATAGATACCCAATTCTTCCAGAGCTATTTGTTTAAAAGACTATCCTCTCACCATTGAATTACCTTGGCAACTTTGTCAAAATATTCATGTGTGGATCTATTTCTGGACTCTGTATTCCATTGATGTCATTTTGCTGATGCACCATCTCACTATTTCCTCTACTGGGCAGGTAGAGCGGGAACTGATCACTTTAGTCCAACAGGGATTGCATTTGATAGATACTGGATATATTAATAGTTTTTGGCAAAACTAAGTCTGCTTGTTAACTGGACATAGGCCAAATTATTATGCCCTGTTAATTGGGCATAGCTGTTCAGTGTTTTCAACTGAGAATATGTTCACCAGATCCACTTCTACAGCAGGACTTTATTGCAAATCATCATCTCTTTGGAACCATGAATATGCCGAATTCTGTGCTGTGCTTTTCACAGGTTCGTTTGCTTGCTTGTTTTTTGTCTTGGCTGCTTTGTCTCCTGCACCATGAAGCTTCTGAAATCATCAAATGTCTGCAGGAAAAAACTGAGTGCAAGATATACTTGAAGTGTTTAACATTGTTGCTCTAGTCTGTGAGACTATAAAGACTCTGTAAGGTTCTGTTTTGTAAGAGTACGTTTATGCCAGGACCAAGCTAGCTTCTCAATCTCTTGCCCACACTCCGGTTGCAATGTATCCCCATGACAAAGCTACCAAAGATTGTCAGTTTATCTTTCCATAGTTGTCTCTTCTCTGTAATCTTAGTCACTCTTATTTTCACTGCTCTAGCAGCTCACTTGATACTTTTAAATGGTTAAGTTTTATGCACCTCTTCTACTTGTTCACAGTGGAAACACTTAGAGTTGTAAAATGCTCTATTATATGCTACATATTATAATTAAATTATATGCTAAATCATGCTTTAATGTCTCTTAGGATACTTTAAGTGCATTTAAAAATCCAAATATGGGTAAAAATTCAACTGTGCAGGATATTCCAGTTCAAATGGCTCAAATCTTATGAACTATAGCATTCTACATACGGCTAAATTCATAAAAGCACAGGTGATGATTCATCGAAGTCTACTTTGTGAATAATAGAAGGCAAATCTCTTTTGACATCTTTCATAAGACATTCTGACAACATAAATAATATAATATTAAAATGTGTGGTTTTCAATGAAGGAAATATGGTTCTACTAGGACCAAGACACACTATTTTTTAGACTTGTTTTTGAAAGAACAATTAATCACAATATTATGTCTTAGAATACTAGGATTCAATAGGGTTTGTTCTTTTTGGCAGTCTTGCTGACTTTGATTCCCTTTTCCTGTACAACTCATCCCTAAACTTATTTTCAGTTTACTTTGTCTCTTTTTCCAGATAGTTCTTCAAATGTCTTCAAATAAATTAGAATATGATCCAGAATTTACACAGATCCTCCTTAACATTTTTATTTGTGACAATATGATTACTACATATCTTTAATCTAAACCAAGTATGTCAAATGAATTTTATCTTGTATGGCAATTCCGATCAAATGGAAGACAATTTTAAGTTGTTTGAAAATATTCTAAAAGCACATCCAAGGCCAATATGAAATTGTACAAAGATAATTTAGTGAGATCAGTCATGCATGGGAAGGAAGAAGGGTAACTAGCAATCTTGTTGCACCTTGAGCACTTTAAGTTGAACAGAAAATCAAAAAATCAGAATGATTTGTTAATTGACTAATTGAATTTTACTAAAAAGAAAAATCATGAATACCATAAATATAAAAGACTTCTGGTTTTAGCAATAACTATTATTTATAAAGTAATAATAGTTATCTTTTAATAACTATTCTACTAAAAATGGGATTATTCCATAGGAATAGTTCACTGAATTCCTCTGTTGGGCTCATGTCTTATTCATCTTTATGACCCACTATAGGACTTGTTAACTAAATAATTTATAATAAAATTAAATTGATTTTAATTTAAAGTACAAATAACCTAACTTTTCTGAAATGCTTATTAATATTTTACAACAATCTTATATTTGAAAAAGAATCTAAGTAATGACAAATATGGTGAAAATTTTCATTGATGTAATACGGACATAAGTCGTGTAAGTGGAAATAAAAGTAAAGCATCTACTTTTTAAAATATATTTTGAATGGTTATTAGGTTAAGCTCAACCTATTGGGAAAAATAAATTATTAATTAAAAGTCTAAAAGGAGAGTTTTGAACCATAAAAGGAGCTACCAGTGGCACTCTTAGATGATCATTTTACTGAGAAGCGTCTTTGAATTAGATATCAGCAAGATAGCAGCTTTGGCGAAGTGTAATTATGGTGTTTTTTTTTTTTTTTTACTTTGAGCTGTATCTTCCTCCACAGCAATAATCCAATATTCCAGTTACCAGATCTGTCTTGGAATTAGTTGCAAGAGAACTGAGTAAGTTGTGAATATCCTGTTTGTATGGTTTTTGACAATAACTTCACTGTAATTCTTACCTTTGTAATTTTTTTCCCTGTGTAGGTAAAATGATTTCTTTTCTCTAAATTCTTTCAAGATTTTCTTTTTATCTTTGATTTTCTGCAACTTGAATATGATGTGACTAAGTGTAGGTTTTTTTCATTTGTTTGTTTAGTACTTATTGTGCTCAGTGTTCTCTGACCTTCCTAGATTTGTGGTTTGGGGCCTGTCATTAATTTTGTAATGGTCTTGACCATGAGTACTTAAAATAATTCTTTTCCATTCTCCCTTTCTTCTTCTTATATTCCAGTTATGCATATATGATACTTTTTGAAATTATCCCACAGTTCTTGGATGTTCTATTCTGTTTTTCATTATTTATTCTCTTTGCATTTCAGTGTAGGAAGTTTCTATTGAATTATATTCAGCATACTTATTCTTTCCTAAATGTGCCCAGGCTATTGATGAAGCTAAAGGCATTTTTCATTTCTGTTGTAATGTTTTTGATTCTTTGATTCTTTCTTAAAATTTCCATCTCTTTGCTTACATTACCTTTCTGTTGCTGCCTATTGTAAACTTTTTCCATTAGAGCAGTTGTCCCCAACCTTTTTGGCACCAGGGACTGGTTTCATGGAAGACAATCTTTCCTTGGCTGGGGTGTTGTGGGAGGGGAGGTGGATCTCAGGCAGTGTTGTGAATGATGTGGAGCAGCTGTAAATACAGATGAAACTTTGCTCACTGGCCCGATGTGCACCTCCTGCTGTGCGGCCCAGTTCCTAAGAGGCCATGGACTGGTACTGGTCCATGGCCCAGGGGTTGGGCACTGCAGCACTGGAGTCTCTAACATATTAATCATAGTTATTATAGCTTTCATGTTTGATAATTCCAACATCTGTGGCATGTGAGCCTAGTTCTGATGCTTTATTTGTCTCTGGAGACTGTGTTTTTTCTAGTCTTTTAGTATGCCTTGTAATTTCTCCTTGAAAGCTAGTCATGACAGGAACTGAGGCAAATAGGCCTTTGCTGTGAGCTGAGAAATTTATCTCCAGCAGACCTGCACTACAGAGTAAAATAAATTATGTAGACTAAAGAAAGTTATAGGGTAAGGAAACCCAGATCTGCAAGAAATAATAAAAAGCATCAAAGAAAAAATTTGTGGGTAAAATATAAAAGAATATATACACACACACACACACATATGTAAATTTTCTTTTGCTAGCATAATAAATTACTACAAATTTACAAGCTTAGTGGTTTAAAACATTTATTATCTCAAGGTTCTGTTGACTCAGCTGTTTTGTCTACCATGGGTTTCACAAGGCCCAAATCAAGGTGTCAACCAGCTGGGCTCTTATTGAGAGGCTCTGGGAGCAAGCCTCAGAATCCAGCACCTCATGACTGATAGGACTATGGTCTCCTTCCCTTACTGGCCGTCAGCCAGGGGCCATCCTTACCTTCTAGAGTCCTCTCTGGTCTTTGCATGTGGGTGCTACGTATTAGAACCAGCAAGAGTGCATCAAATACTTCTCATACTTGGCATCTTTGGGTGCCCTTTCTTCCACCTCTCTCTTCTACTTCTTCTGCTATACCACTCTTCTGCTTCCAGACAAAGAAAATCTCAACTTTTAAGGCCTCATTTGATTACATTGGACCTACACCAATAATTCAGAGCAGTTTCCCTATTTTAAGACCCATTACCTTAATGGTATTTGCAAAGTTGTGTTTGCCATGTAATGCAACATATCACAGGTTCTAGAGATTATGGAGTGTACATCTTTCTGGAGCCATTATTCTATCATATATATGTATGTATAATTTTTATTTATTTATATTATTTAATGAAAAAATAATAACAATGTATAAGATATTGTAGATATAATAGTATCTGTCTAAAATTTATTACTAAAGCACAAAGGATAAAGGGAGTAAAATGGAAGTATATCTTTTATAATATTCTCACATCATTTAAAGTACTACTATATGGTTTAGAGGTACACCGTGATAAGTTAAAGCTGCATATTGTGATCTCTAGAGTAGCATGTCCAATAGAACTTACTATAATAATGGAAATATTTGATATCTATACTATCCAGTACAGTGGACCCCACAGGTGGCTTTCTAGGTCCCTAGAAGAGATGACTCACAGAATGGTAGAAAATATTTGCAAACCATACATCTGATAAGGGGTTAATATCCAAAATATATAAGGAATTCAAAGAACTCAATAGCACAAAACAAATAACCCAATTTAAAAATGGGCCTGGCCAGACATTTCTCAAAAGAAGACATACAAATGGCCAACAGATACATGAAAAAAATGATCAGCATCACTAATTATTATGGAAATGCAAATTAAAACCACAGTGAGATATCACCTCACACCTGTTAGAATGGCTTTTATCAAAAATACGAAAGATAAGTTTTGTCAAGGAAGCAGAGAAAAGGGAACACTTGTACATTGTTGGTGGGAATATAAATTTGCATAACCATTGTAGAAAATGGTATGGGTTCATCAGAAAACTAAAAACAGAACTGCTATATGATCCAGTAATCCCACTTCTTTGTATTTAGCTAAAGGACCTGAAATCAATATGTTGAAGGGATAGCTGCACTCCCATGTTCATTGCAGCACTATTCACAGTAGCCAAGATACGTAATCAACCTAAGTGTCCATTGGCGGATGAGTAAGTAAAGGAAATATATATATACACAGTGGAATATTATTCAGCCTTTAAAAACGGGGGAAATCCTGTCATTTTTGACAACATGGATGAATCTGGAGGACAATCTGCTAAGTGAAATAAGCCAGGTACAAAAAGATAAATACCACATGATCTCACACATGTGGAAATTAAAAAAGTTGGTATCATAGAAGTATGGAGCAGCAGAATGATGGTTACCAGAGGCTGGTGGCATGAAAAGGGAGAGACTAGGGAGTTGATCATCAAATAGTATAAAGCTTCAGATAGAGAGTAGGAATAGGTTTTGAGATCTGTTGCACAGCTGGGTGATCACAGTCAATAATAATGCACTGTATATTTCAAAATGACTAACAGAGTAAATTTCAAATGTCTCATCATAAAAAATGATGGTCAAGCAAGATAATGAATATGTTAATTAGCTTGATTTAATTATTCCACATTGTATACGTATATCAATACATCATATTGTAGTACATAAAGGTATACAAATATAATTTGTTAGTCAAAAGCTCTGACTCGGGTGGGGCAAAGGCAATATATGTAACCTAAACATTTGTATCCCATAATATGCTGAAATAAAAAAAATTAAAAAAAAAAACTTGATACTGAACAAAAAAAATCATGTACTATGAGTCAAACATTAAAAATCCAATAATGGAAAAACTAAATAATATCTTGTTTAGAATCAAGTGTGTTTATTATAAATAAATATGGCAGTGACTTGTACACTAAACAAAATATATTAAAAATAAAAAGCAAAAAGAAATTACAAAAGCAAAATTTATATATTCAGTATAATTCTCTAAAAAATCTAATAAAATTTCTTCTTTCTTCAAAAATCAATAACTAAAAATTCTAATGAAGGTGCAATCAGCCAACAGAAGTCAAAAGAGTTTAAGAAGAAAGGCATGGTGCAGGTATCAACATATAGAAAAACACTATAGTAATATAGTAATAAAATTGGTATGATATTGATGGATGGAAAGTCAACCAATGAGACAGAAAATAAAGTGCAGAAGTAGACTCACAGAAATATTGAGATTTGGTATATTACTAAATTCCTTTTATAAATTTTTGAGTATAAAATTGGGCAACTCAATAAATGTTGCTTGGATAATTAGGTATAATAAAAAATAAAATTAGATTCTTAGTTTATACTATTCTAAAAGAATCTATGTGAATTAAAGACAATGTAAAAAGTAACACTTTGAATTTTCTACAAGAAAATATTTAAGTATATTTTCATTATATCAGAGAGCAAGGAGGTTTTTTAAAAGAAGACACAAAATACACAAAGCATAAAATAAAAACCTGTTAAATTTTATTGCAGTAAAATGAAAACTCTTGTATGACGAAAGACCCTATAAAGAAATCTAAAAGAAAAACTACAAACATACAACACTTATTGCAATGTTTAGCTGACAAAAGATTTATATGTCAAATCTACACAAAATCAATAAGGAAAAGACAATTGCATAGAAATAGATAAAATATATGAATAGAACCTGCACAGAAAAGAAAATCCAAATAACGAATAAATATAGTTGTTGAATCTTACTGAAATGGGGCATGGTTGGAATGGTTGGAAGATTAGGCTACGGTGATGGGAAAAATCCAATATAAAGTGGAAGATTGATGATGCAGGGGCAAGCAGGAAAAGTGAAAGTTTCCACAGAAAAGCGGAAGTGTAGGAGCCCAGAGGCCAGATGGAAGGAAGAGGCACTGTAGGTAGGAGAGGAATCTCTTCTAGTTTAACAGGGAAAGAGGAGAAGATACACGCAGATTCAGGTAGGTTCATGGGTTAAATAGTCAGCAATTGAGTTGATTCTTTTCAGGTGTTTATTTTTCTCTCTGAAGTTAATGGCAACATCATCAGCTAAAACTCAGTAGCCATTGCATGAGGTTGAGAGAGAAATTGCAGTTTGAGGATTGCCTTAGTTTGTTTGTGTTGCTATAGCAAAAATACCATAAACTGGGTAGCTTATAAACAAAAGAAATTTATTGCTCACAGTTCTGGAGGTTGGGAAGTCCAATATCAAGATGCCAGCAGATTTAGTTTCAGGTGAGGGCCTGCTTTCTTATAGATGGTGCTTCCTAGCTGTGTCCTCACATGGTGGAAGGGGAAAACAAGCTCCCTTGGCCCTCTTTTATAAAGGCACTAATCCCATTCATGATGGCTCTACCCTCTTGATCTAATCACTCCCCAAAACATTACCTCTTTTTTTTTGAGTCAGGGTCTCACTCTCTCACCCTGGGTACAGTGGCGTCATTATAGCTCACTGCAGCCTCAAACTCCTGGGCTCAAGCGATCCTCCTGTCTCAGCCTTCCACGTAGCTAGCACGCCACCATGACCGGCTAATTTTTCTATTTTTGGTACAGATGGAGTCTCGCTCTTGCTCAGACTGGTCTCGAACTGCTGACCTCAAGCGATCCTCCCATCTTGGCCTCCCAGAGTGCTAGGATTATAGGGGTTGTAGAGGACATTTCAGGTCACATGTAGCCCGGAGCTGGGAATGTTTCCTTGTTCTGTTCCGAGAACATGCCTGGGGGCTTGCACGCGAGCCAGGGTGCCCTGACCCTGCAAACAGGAGGGGCTAGAGAGCTTCGGATGCAAACATCGGCTCTCCGAAGACAAAACAACAAGGAATAGGGCGTGCTGAGTCGGGATGGGATGGAAACAAAGAAATTGCGGTGGGACAGTTGCCAAACAGGCTGTGTTATAAATAAAGGCGCTGCAGTCTTGTACCGTCTTTTATGCGTGCATGTCTGTTTGTCTCTCTGTGTTCATTCCTCGTCCCTAGGCGGGCCACGACAGGGGTGAACCACTGTGACCAGCCAACACTCTACCTCTTAATAATATCATCTTGGGGGATAGGCTTCAACATATGAATTTGAGAGAGGGCACATTCAGACCATAGCAAGGACAGAAAAGAAAATTTAAAATAATCTTCGGAGAAAGTGGGAGGGCAAGTTGACTAAAAAAGAGATAAAGTTTGTATAGTGTATACAAATGTATAGTGGGGGCTTTTTTTCAAAGCAGATAACTGAGTTGATACAGCATTAGAGTTTGCTAACAAGAAGAGGCAAAAAATGTCATGATTTTATCAAAACAATTACTGGATCATGTAATCTGACCTGAAAATGGAGAACAAAGGTGGTAAAAAAAAGTTAGAGAAAAATAGAAGAGTCAATGAACTGGAGAGCGCCAAAGGGTACAACAATGTCCATGAATAAGTAAATTAAAAAGATTAGAGATTGTGATGAGAATAAGGACCATGAATTAGTGATTTTTAGAGTTGGAGCAATTTATTTGGTGGCATGTTCCAGATTGTGACAAATGGAGAAAGTTATTGATTATAGATGGAAAAATAAAGGAACTAGAGACCCCATTTGGATAACTTGTACACATGAACATTCAATGAGTTGGAAAAGAAAACCATGAACCTGGCATCAACGTCTCAAAGAATATGGAGAAATAACTAGGACATAAGTAGAATGTAGTGACAAGGAATTGGAGAGGGTTATACAATATCTAGAATACTCTAGAATACAATCTCTAGAATACTCTCCTAAAATAGAGAATTTTGATATTTACATGAATGAGTCACTTCAAAGGATCTTTGGGACTATGCATATGATTGCAGACTATATTCTGAAATATCACCATATGTATAGAACACTAAAATGAGCATAGCATTTGAAGTAAAATATAAAAATTCTACATAGGCATGGCTTATAAGAACAAGAATCTAATATGTTCTTCTTTTAGTTATTAAAATTACTTGACAGTTCCAATATCCGGCTGGAGTCTTCTACTGACTTGAAGCAAGCAAGACTTCTGAGTGTTTTTTGTTCAGAAGAACTTGGCTTGAGATAATTTTTGGCTGTGCTCAAAGTTGAGTAACTGGGACATGAAAGTAGGGCTGCTCAAAAGAGAGCCAAAGAACCCAGCCTGCTGCCTTAGGGAACGTGTGTCCTAGTCAGAGCCCTACTCAAGAATTCATGTCATCAGAAGTAAGTGGTTTGTTCTGATTGAGGAAGACGTTGCTCCCAAAGACATGCCAAGTAGTGTCTGAAGAAATGTATCAGAGTATAAAACCTGGGCGGTCCTTAGAGTTGACTTTATACATAGGACAAAAGAAGCATTTGTGAGGTGGCATAGCGTCTGCGAAGGGAATTCTTTCTGCAGACTTGTGACCACTTTGGCATAGGCAAGGAGATCACTTAGCAGCACTGGGATTTGTATGAACTTTTTTTTTTTTTTTGCCAGGAAATACTTACCCCATAGTCTAAAATCGTCCGCTCCTAACTAGGACGGGCAGTTACCATAATTCTATGATATTAAAGAACTACTTTTGAGGAATAGTTGCTTTGGAGATGTGCTAAACAGCTCACCACTGAGCATGTTACCCAAGGAGATCATATGAATAAGAAACTGAGCTTGGTCCCTTGAAGGTCACAAAGAGCCTGGGCTCCAAATCCAATCCCATCTCAAAATTTTATCCCAGATTAGCTTTAGGAGCTACTCCCTCCCATTCCAGCTCTGTAGCCGTCTTTTAGACTGGGTTGGGATGATTTTAAGTCAAAATCAGTTATTGTGGAGGCTGTGTGTATGTGTGTGTGTGTGTGTGTGAATGTGTATACAAGTGCCTTGGATGTGATTGCCAATCTCAAGATGTTCTTTGTCAAACCACTCATAATTTATCCATATTTTAATGATAAAAATACCATAGTGTGTATAAAAGCCATCAGATAGAATATCTTATGGTTACAACAGACCTCACTTTTGAGATGGGAGAACAGAGATATAGTGATATGCAGTAATTCACCCAAAGTTACAAAGCTAGATTGTGATAGAGCCAAAATTAAAACCCAGGTCTCTTGATTTTCAGTCTAGAGCTTTTTCAACAAAACCAACTAATCTAGGCTTACCTCTGCGTTTTCCTCTTTTCAGCTTCTGCTCCTGCCATAGGATACCTTCATTCAGTTCAGTATTCTTACCCCAAAGTCGCTAATTATTTTTAAATGCTTTAAAAATACAAAAATAGTATAGAATATATTTTAAGGAAAATACGTGTTCCTATCTAGCTCTGACAAACGTGAACATTATGCCTTGCTGTGTATCTTTATCTTTTCCTCCCCTGCCCTGCTTCCCAGAGATAGACAGGATTCCAAATTTTGAGTTTATTACATCAGCGCAAGTTGTTATATTCTATATCTATATATGTGCATTTGTGTCTTTTTTTTTTTTTTTTGAGACAGGGCCTCCCTCCCTCTGTCATCCTGGCTAGAGTATGGTGGCATCATCATAGCTCACTGTAACCTCAAACTCCTGGGCCCAAGTAATACTCCTGCCTCAGCCTCCCAAAGTGCTGGGATTACAGGTGTAAGCCACCATACCTGGCCTCTATATATGTCTATATATCTACCTATCTACCTATTTATTTACACATATACATAATTATATTATTCTGCATCTTTATTTCATTCAATATTATATTTTAAAGATTTATCTTAACCCTATACAGTATTACATTGTATTAATGCACCAACATTATTTATCCATTTTCCTATTGATAAACATAATTCGAAAAATCTTTCATAATATAAACAATGTTCTAATGAACATATTTACGAATAATCTCTTAGAGCGCATTTGCAATAGTTCTTTTCAGCCTCAGAAGTAGAATTGTTAGTTCAAGGCGCGCGTGTATATGTGACAGGTAGAATTGTTTCCCCAAAGACTTTCTTGGAACCTGTGAATATGTTACTCTACATGGCAAGAGGGACTATACAGATGTGATTAAGGTTAAGGATCTTCAGAAGAGAAAATTATCTTGGATTACCCAGGAGGACTCAATCTAATCACATGAGTCCTTAACATGGAAGAAGAGGCAGAATAGAGGGTCAGAGAGATAAGATCAAAAAAGGACTAATGTCGATTTTGAAGATGGAGAAAGGAAGCCATGAGCCAAGAAATGTGGATGGAAAAAAGAAGCTGGAAAAAAGTATGGAAAAGGAATTCTAGAGCCTCTAGAAAGGAATAAAGCCTTGTAGACTGACATCTTGATTTTAACCCAATGAGACCTATGACAGACCTCTGACCCACAGAACTGTAAGCTAACAAATTTGCTTTGTTTTAAGCCACAACATTTGTATTCATTTGTTAGAGCAGCAATAGAAAACTAATACAACATATTAAACTTTAGTAAGTACTGCCAATTTTCCCTTCAAAGTGGCTATACCAATTCCCCATCAATGTATAAGAATCCCTGTGACTCATTAGTCTTATATACCTAGAGTTTTGCCAGATTTTTAAATTACTGTTTGTCCGCTTAGTTTATAAAGGTATGTGGCTTTAATTGCCACAGTTTTAACTTTCATTTTCCTAATTATATGTGGGGTTTAGCATTTTACTTCTATGTTATTAGCCATTTGAGCATCTCTTTTCTTGAGTATTTTGCTCACATAGATTGCCCTTTATTCATGTTGGATTGTTATCCTTTTCTTATTCATTTGTAGTCATTACATATCCTGCATACAAAATTTTTATTGGTGACCCAGTATACTGATATAAAGTCCCATTTGTGGCTTTCTTTAATTTTGTGGTATTTTATTAAATAGAGAGTTTTAATTTTAATGTAGATAAATGTATTATAGTTTTTACTTAATGGGTTTTGAAATTTGGGTTCTTACCTAATACCTTCTTCCCAACCTCAATATTTTAAACTTATTCTATATTTTCTTTTAGAAGTTTTAAAGTTTTACTTTTCATATTTAGGACTTTCAAGTATTTGGAATTGATTGCTTATTACTTGGAGACCCAGTTGTTCTAATATTATTTATGAAATATTTATATCTTATTTAATCTTAAATTTTTGTTCATTTATATGAATTTTAGAGTAAGTTTGGCAAGTTCCAAACACACACCCTCCCTCTCTCTGTCTCTCTGTCTCTCTCTCTCTCTCTGTCCCACACACACATTCTTTCCAGGACTATTGTTGGAATTAGATAGAAAACAGAATGAGTTAAAGAGAACTAACATGTTTCATATGTTAGGGTTTTCATCTATTATCAAAGCATAATTTGCTATTCATTCAGTATTTTAAAATATTATTAAAATTTATAGTTTTCTCCACCAAAATTTTACTATACAGCATTTGTTAGATTTATTGGTAAGTACTTCATTGTTTTTGTGGCCATTGTTTTACTAAATGATGATTGACCTTATGTTTGGGTGCTATTGGTACATTGATCTTGCATCTAGCAAACTGGCTGACTATTCTAGCAGTCCAAATTGTTTGTCTGTAAATTCTGTTGGATTTCATAACATGCATTGTCTCAATAAAGACAATTTTCCTAGTTTTTGTACTTCTGTACCTCTTAATTTTTTAACTTATTGTTTGCCTTGAATCTTGAGTACAAGATTTATTAGGGATAGTCATAGTAAGCATTCTCATATTGTTCCTGAATTTCCTAACTTCTCTGAAGCTCAGAGTTCTCATCTCCATCATAGGATTGTGATGGCAATCAAATGAGAAAATAGATGATAATAATAATGGTCAATATAATGTTAATCATTAAGATTTTTCAGTGTGCCAGGCATGTGGCAACCTAAGAACACACACATGCACACACACATACATCCTCATTTAACCCTCACAACAATACCATTTTACAGATAAGAAAACTGAGGCAGAGCAAAGTTAAATATCTCCCCAAAGAAATGTAAAAGCATAGTATAAAATAGAGTTTTGAATAGTTATTGATGTATTTTACCTTTTCTACTCCATTGAAAACTACTTGAGAATACTCTGTCTTTTTCATAACAGAGACTTAGCAAATGTTTGAATGAATTAATGAATGATTGACCTTATATTTCCACAAATGAATCTATAATGCATACAAAAATATAAATGAACAATTTTATGATTTGTTCATAATAAGGAATTTATTTTCTCCTTCTGAGTGCTACACACTCATAGGTACATATCTTATTTGTTTTTGTATATTTAATACTTATGCAGTGCCATGTACAGGGTAAATGTTAATAAAAAAAAGGATTATTTTGGTATGAGTACTTCATTTGTAATCCAAAAAACATTTATCTAAGTTGTGTATAAAGACTTACATTTTACTCTGAATCAGACTGGGATTTTTTTTTTTTTTTTTTTTTTTTTTGAGACAGAGTCACAGTCTCTTGCCTGGGGAGAGTGCCATGGCGTCAGCTTAGCTCACAGCAACCTCAAACTCCTGGGCTCGAGCAATCCTACTGTCTCAGCCTCCCGAGTAGCTGGGACTACAGGCATGCGCCACCATGCCCGGCTTATTTTTTCTATATATATTTTAGCTGTCCAATTAATTTCTTTCTATTTTTGGTAGAGACGGGGTCTCGCTCTTGCTCAGGCTGGTCTCGAACTCCTGAGCTCAGGACAATCCGCCCACCTCGACCTCCCAGAGTGCTAGGATTACAGGTGTGAGCCACCGCGCCTGGCCTAGACTGGGATTTTTAATGACTACCTAATATAATTTGAATTTTTGTCATCATTCTTTAAAAATTGTGGTAAAAAACACATAAGATAAAATTTACCATCTTAACTATTTTTAAGTGTACAGTTCAATAGCATTGAGTATATTCATATTGTTGTGCATTGACTTTCAGAACTTTTTTTATCTTGCAAAACTTTAACCCCCTACCCGTGAAACGTCTCCCCTTTCCTTCTACCCAATGCCCATGGCAACCATCATTCTACTTTCTGTTTCTATGTATTTGAATACTTTAGATGTCTCGTTATCATTATTTTTGATTGCTCAATATTTATCAAAAGTTTCACGCAGTGCCAATGGAAAAAGTACATTAAAGCACATGTGCTTTATGATAGACACATGCAAATCTCCATCTCACTGCCCCTCCCCATACACATGCATGAGAAAAAGGGGGAAAAAATTCCATGTAGAAATCTGCAACCTCATTTCAATATAAGAACAACCCTTCCTTGAGTAACACTGAAAAAACAGTCTTCTCTTTGAAATATAAATCACTCCAAAAAAGGACAATGTGACAGTTCCGGGACTTCCTCTCTTCCTATTTTTGACTCTTTTTAGGAAAAGTTTGAAACAGAAGCATGGTTAGAATATTAGGAGCCTTTCCCCTTTGAGACCATTGAAAAAGGAAAGTCTGAGAAAAACTTTAAATTTCCCCTATAGCTCAGTGAAAGCCAAATTAAATATAAATTAATTTGTTTTATTTTATTTCTTGATTGTTCCATTTATATTTTTTGAGGTCAAAATGACTTTCCATAGTCTTAAACAGTTTCTACCTTGTAAACCCCAATTTAAATATTGAAGTGCTCTAAAAAGCCTCAGATGTGGATTAAGAAAAAATCCAGGTGGCCCAGAGTAGTCATAAAAGGATTTAGGCCAGAAGTCAAAATATTATCCTTTGGGAACCCTACATGAGACCTAGAAATAATATGCTGTTGGTTTGGCCCAACCCCTTCAAAGAATTTTAGGCCATCTGCAGCTACAGCCATGAATGTAAAAATGTAGGTGTGACGGAATTTTGGGCCTATGCCTCCTGGTCCATTGTTGAGAACAACCTCCTGCTGTAGTTTTTCCTTTATTTTATTATTTATGGCTTAAATAAATGCCAAATAATTTTTTTTAAATGTATTTATCCAATGTATATTTACTGAGTGCCTGCTGGAGTCAGTACCTTATTAGATAGGGTGCCAGCACTGTTACTACAAAACTAAACAAGATACACAGTGTTCCTGCCTTCATGAAGTTTTAGTCAGCTTATTATTTAATCATCATTTGATTTAGGGGCTCAAACGTATAAGGTTGAATGGGAGTCCTAGAAACTACCAAGGCCATTTCCCTACCTAAAGAAAGCATTTACTCAAATCTTTTCTGACAGATTTTGTTATCTGTCACACCTGAAGATCTTCAGGGAAGGAATTTCACCAACCTTCAAATTATAGTCAATGTCATTGTATATAATGAACATACATATGTAGAATGGGCCTGTGGTAGTAGAGTTGCTAAACAGGATACAGGATGACCAGTTAAATTGGAATTTTAGTATAAGTTCATGGTATATACTTATACTGAAATATTATTTAGTGATTGTCCGAAATTCACATTTAACTGTGTATCCTTTAATTTTATTTGCTAAATCTGACAACTCTACAGGTAGGGAAAGAAGCTAGGTCAGGCAAACAATACTTAAAGTATTAGATCAATTAATTAATGATCTAGCAAATAAAGTAATTAAGTGAAGGTCAAATACTAATGAACTTGGATTATGGTGCCGTCAGCAATACACTTGCTTTGGAACTCTGTCCTGGCCAGTTCCCTTGGCACTAGGCTGGCATGGAATGTGCTGTGCATTATTGGGCCTCCCATTTTCATGGCATATTTTTATGATTAAAACAAATGGTTCGTGCTGTATACTTTTAGAAGAGGCATTTGTTTTTATATGGTTCCTCTGGGGACTCTTACATCTCATGACATCTCCTCTCCGCTAAACTACCCCTGTGAGACTATGGGATAGCACAATGGATTCCACATGGTTTATGCTTGGACATGAATTTTTATCATGTCATTTGACAAGCTATTTTGGAACAAGGTGAAACAGAGAAACTTTCCTAATATCTTTGTGGTTTGTGTTCCACCAAAAACTAAAGTGGTGGATGTGTAGGGAATAGAAATAACTGTGCCATAAGCTTCATGGTTGCCAATTCCAGGCCTGCTTTGCTCACCACCCTCAACCAAGTACCCAGCACAGTGCTCTCTAAATATTGTTGGATGATAGTAAATGAGATTCGTGTTCTTAACCCCAACTAGAAAAATACAAATTCTAAGATTTTCACAAAGGCACCTGCTTATTTTTATGTGTATAAAGGAAAAGTCTGGAAAAAATATATGTATAATATGTTGCTCGAGATCTTTCATTATAATCAAAATAAGAAAATCAGTAATATTTTTTATTAATTTCCCCAAGAAATGCATATACCAAGTATTTATTTTGTATTGTATGCCTAGATAAAAGTGTCTATATTTGGTTTAAGTATAATTTGCATGTTGGGTTATAATACTTCTTGAGATAACACAAAATGCAAATTGAATATACACTATCTTGCTTCTACATTTAAAAATGCTTGAGTTCTATTGCATAAAAAAGGCTGATTTGGAGCTATCAATCCTAAATGGGATCATTGAGTATTCTATGTAGAAAGTTCTAGATCATTTATCCAAAACTGTTACTTTTTTAAGTGAAGGAATGAGCACTCAGAGAGATTAAATAGCTTGTTCCAGATCACATAAATAGAATCAACACTTGAACCCGGTTATCTTCGTTTTGAGTCCTCTGCTCTTTTCTCTGTCTCTTCCTGTTTTTCTCCAGAATTCAACACTTTGGCTTAAATATGAAAATATTTAGAAATGAAAAAGAGCGGAGGTGAAAATTCTGAGGTCCTCTGTTTTTATGTTAGCATTTAAACTAGCAGATTAAAAAGTAAGCTTTTTTTTTTTTTCATTTTAGCAACTCACATAATGGATTTTAAGGAAGCATTTACTTTCTTTCAGAGTGGAAATAATTCCCTTATTCCTTTGAATTGTCTTCGACATTGCCTAAATGGCTGTCATGAGGTGAGAACAATGTAAGTTCTGAGTTTGACACGCTGGTAGGGTTACCATCTGAGTTTCCTCTGGAAAGTCTGAGAATAAAATGTCTAGACTGATTTTTCAATCCAGAAGCTCTAACTTCAAGAAACTTGGGGCAGTCACAGCAGCCTGAGGAGATGGAGTGAGCCCAGCTGGGGCATGCATAGTCACGCTCTTTCCATTGGATTGAACACCAATTCCAGCTTTTTTCCCTCTCCTGCCAGAATAAGAATAAACTCATTCTTCCCATGCTACCTCCTCACCAAAACCTCTTTCTTTTTTTAGTTTCTTTCTGGTCCTGTCATGGTTCTAGTTTCAACCAGTTTTCTTCCCTTTTCCTCTCTTGCTGAATATTTGGCCGAATTTTGGAATATAATTTCTTTTTAATTTCTTTTGCTTTTTAACTCTGAATAGATAAGCAGAGTTGATACTTATCTTTAATTGATTAATTCCTTCAAGTCATGGACAGGTACTAAACAGTCATTGCTCATAATATACAAAATAAACAAGAGATGAAGGTCACTCTATTGCAAAACCTCAGTGGGCACCACTCACATAGTGGCCCTGCAGGAAGTGGGTAGAAAGAGCTTAGGTATTCCTTCTGACAATCTCCATAGCCTCCATGCTGCAGTTGGCTTTCCTCCTCCAGCTCTCTAAGTACTAATCAGAGAGCTCTGCTATGTCACAGAAGGAGGTAGCATTTTGTGTCTGGTAGAACAGTACTCATGATTGTACTCTTCCAGGTTTTTTTCTCCAAACAGTAGTATTTCATGGAGTTAAGACATAAAACAGAGCATGAGCATTGTTAAGTAACCCTGGTAGTCAGATGGCCAGGGTGGAGGGTTTACATTTTATGAGGCTAGCCCTGTCTAGGGACCGGCCTGTTATGAAAGTGGATATTAGCTCCTCATGCCCTGGGTGACAGTTCGTGGGCTATGCCTGGAAAGACAGTAGCCACGTCTGACTGCACAGTAAAGAGCTGAGTAAACAGCCCACAGCAGGGACCATGAAACACAAACCTTAGACAAAGGCAGACATATCTACTATGGGTGGAATCCAACCATGAGGCAGAAGGGCTCTCTTGTGGAGTAGAGAAATCAAGGAAAAATCTCTTGACCTGGGAGACATGCAAATACATACAAAGACAGGGACATCTGGGCCATCAAAGAGTTCAAGGGAGATTCCTAAATATCTCTTGATTTCATCTACTTCTATTTCCACCAGCTCTGCAAGAGTCCCAGTCACCATGATCTCTGGACTGTAGCACTAGAATCCTAACTGGTCTCTCTTCTCTAGCTCCAGTGTGATCGCCACCTTGCTGCCAAAGTGATTCTTGAAAAAACCAACAGCACACAGCTTTCATTATGTGACACACACTCCTCGCCCTTCTTCGATGTCGTCCCCTTTTAAGCTAAAGCAAAATCCCTAAGAGATCCTTCATGGTGAGACTCAACACTACGCTTTCAGCTTCACTTTCCACTGACTCTCTCCCTTGTTCTCTCCAGTCTCACCGCCAAACTGGTCTTCTTTCAGGCCTTACTACTGATCAAACTCCCTCCTGACACTTGGTTTACATACATGGTTCCTTTGGACTAGAATGCTCTTCTTCCTATCCTTGGCTAGTCAACTGCTACTCAACCACCAGTTTTAGCTCAAGATCTTCTTCCCTGGGCAAGCTTTTCTCAACTGCCTGACTATGCCAAATCCCTGAGTAAAGGTTTTCCTGTACCTCTCCTTGACAGTACTTACCATGATTATTATTTTACTCCTCTTTATGTGATGATTTGATAAATTTCTGCTACCCCAACCAGACTGTAAGGTCCATGAAAGCAGTAATGATATCTTTTGGGCAAACCTTTGTGTTTCAAGTGCCAGCCCATATAGAGCCCGGCACACAGTGGGCACTTTTTATATATCTGTTGAATGAGTGACTGTGGCTCTGAGAAGTGGAACCAGCCTGTTTCTGATTATTAACATTTCTTTTAATAGACCTTTGTTGGGCTTTTAGTACTTCTCAGTCAGAAGCTCTAGGATCTCCAGGTTTCTGAGTGAGGAATCAAGCTGAATAAGGTGAGAACTCTGGAATGGAGGGTACACTGGCTGACAGTGACCCCAAACTGATGACAGGAGTATCCAACCTTCCCACCACCAGAGTTTCTCCCACAGACTTCAAATTTGAAAAGATTTTTCTGTGCCACCAAGCTAACCATATATATTAAGGAAAAATTAATTTGTTTTTTTTAAAACACCAATAATAACCAGCTGAAGCTTTAGTCAGCATAAGATTACAGTGTTGCTCTATTAAGTTGATATTCTTGCAAACTAAAACACGGATGTGAAATTATCTGATTCATGTGAGACTTCAGACATTATTAAAAATAACTCCTGGTTTCTATGTATTTAAATATTTTAGTACATATGATACTGTAATTTATTGATTGGTTGATTTTATTTACTTTTTAATTGGCAAATAAAAATTCTACATATTTGTGGCTTACAATGCAACATTTTTATATATGCATACATTGTGAAATGACTAAATCAAGTAATTAACATAATTGGGTTTTTATTTTTGCTTTTGAGAACTGCTAGGAATCTAGGCTCCTCTAGTTGGGAACCGTTGTCCTAAATCCAATAAAGATAGGATGAACAGAATTGGGGTTGAAGGGACCTTTCTCTTTGTTCTGCTATTGCTATCTCCCTCTGATAGGACTGTGACCTGGAACATTTTGGTCACAGAGGCTGCAGTTAGCCAAATCTTTAGTTTCCATCTACAGATGGACACAATGCTTCAGGCAGAAGCACCCAGCTGAGGATGAAGCAGACAGTGGTCCATGCCTTCACTAAGAAGACATTTTTCAAGACCACAGCACTGCCAAGTTTACCCTTTTCTTAATTATAAACTGGTATTGCAATCTGAGGGCTACGTTTAGTAATAATATTCCAGACACACATGGCTAATTTCTTAAAACCAAATAAGTATTTAGATAATAAAAAGAACAAAAGGTCAGGCACAGGCCTGCCAAAGCTTGATGGCGATACATGTATTCAGGAAAAGAAACAGTGATTTCCTTTATTTTTCTTTGAGACAGTATCTTCGATGTCTCTTCACTTACCATAAAATAATAGCATATTATCTGCATGAAACATGAGGAAATAATTAAAACCTGACCTTGACTTACATTACAGGAGTTGGGTGAAGATAAATGAAATGTTTTACACGGAAGTGTTCTGAGCTTTTAGGAGGAAGACTGCATTAAAAATCCAAAACATGCTCACTCTAGGTATTCCTGTAAGTAACAATTATATTTAAATCACATATACTCCCTCTTCATAAAATCTGAAGCTAATTCTGGCTGGAAATTGATCAATTCAACACAGGGAAATACTGTTATAGGTATTCTCCAAAATGCTGGTGTGACAGGTAGGCATAAAAAATCTTGTGCTGACTGCAGGGAAAACTGAGACTGTGGCTAAGAGGTTCACTTAAGGTGAGTCAACAGTAGAATTCCTCTGCTCAGATCCCTTTTGAATTAAGTGAAAAAAGTGCTATTATACTTGTCTCCAGAACAACTTCTAATACCATTCTCCTGCATCATTCAAGTTACACCCACCACTAAATTGCTTTTTAAAACCACTAAACTGCTGTCCTGTCTAAAGGTTAATGATGCAAACTCATAACATAATAGACATCATAAACAAACAATTTCAGAAAGAGAAGCATAAATCTTAACCAGCAAGCAGAAATAATATTTGCAATATTACTGTAAGTGTGTGGAGCACAAGCAACAAAGAGTACCCCTTTACTTTTTAGTAAAACCACTTAAGTAAAAGCTGTGCTATGACTCAGAACTGACTTTTCCTTTAATCTGATATTTAGACATTAGTAATGATGCCAGTACTTTTTATGATGAGGCTTGTCTACCTATAGCTTTGGAGGGAATGTCCTGAAATACCCCTTCCTTAATCTTTGGGAAATAGAAACGGAATAGTGAGAAGAGTGAGAAGAAACCCCTCTCCCCTACAGACCACACCAACCTGGACTTCCAATACAGCATCCGATGCAGGATCTCCTTCTGGCCAGTGGATTGATGAGCCAGTAGGGAAATGAGAAGCCCGAGGGAGGCTGCGGCTGGGAGATCTGTGCCAACCTTCTCCAACCACGATGTTTCCAATGGTTAAGGGGCACCTGGACGCCATTGCTCTGGAATGTAAAATGAGGAATTACCAACTTAGTTGCAGCTCCTTGGAACTATTTTTGGTTGGACTTTCTGAATATTGATGACAGAAAATAATCAGCTTGAAGGCCCTATTAAAGCATGAGCCATTTTCCAAACAGAGTGAAGCTTTAATAATCAAAATAAAACACAGGGTTCTTCTTGTTCCCTATCTGACAAAAAGGGGTCCCTGAGGTTCATGGGCAAGAGGCTAAGTTTCTCCTGATTGTATAGAAGCTCCTTATACAGTAGGATGCAGATAGAAGGGATCTAACAAATGGCAAGGTGACCTCCCTAACAATTTTTTTGTGGGAAGTCAAAATGTATTCTAGTACAAATAATCAGAGAAAAACCAAAGAAAAAGCAGGGACTATGTTTATCATCAGCTAGGATATATTTCCCAGGGCTTGAGCCGCGGTCCTGCCTACGTATAACCTTTTAGGGTGTGTACATAAGCAGGGGTTAGTTTAGGAAGGAAACAGAAGCTTACCTGTTCCCCAGTGATTTACATGAATGAATAACCCAAAACAAACCAGCAATTTAAAAAAATAGCCAAAAGCCACATTCACATTTGTCTGGGAATTCATGTTGGGGAATGGCTTTTTTGGAGTCATAACAATGAAATGGTAACATTTTGATCATTTTAATCATCATTCATAAATCTCAGTTTTGCCAAAATAAATACATTTGCTTCGGGTTAAAACGTACCAGTTTTGTACTTAGAAATACTGTTTTTCTTTTTTCAAAAAGCCAGATAATCAACACTCAGGAATTTGAACACAACAAAGTGTACTATGGGCTTCAGCTCCAAAATTATTTTATGTTTAAAGATGATGGATTTCATTTGCCTCCCAGAGGTAACAAATGTTAACATATTACTATATTTGCTTCTTTATTAAAAAAAATAATCTGTGTAGTTGTTGCCAGTGCCTCCTTCCACATCTAATTCCCCTTCCTTTTTCATAAAGAAAATCACAAGGCCACTGCGTCAGGCACACTGCTAAGCGATGCAAGCCGTTCACTGTAAAACTCCAGTTGTGCAATGGGGCAGTCCAGTAACCACCACATAAAGGGTCCACCTTTGATTTTGACCATTCACTATATGTGTTTGTGTCTTCACACAACATCACTATTTTTAGCACTTTAAAAATGCTTTCAAGACCTCAAAACTGTAAATATCTTTCTATATCTTGCATTGTATTTATTTCAGTTTAAAGTAGAGTTGGTGGTTACTTGCTCATTAACTATTCCGTTTCTATTCCTTATTAACAGAGCCTCAGTTTTGTTGAGGTTTCCATCCATTCAGGGAGGAGAACCCATTCCCATGTTAAGGGTAAATATTATTAAATAATTTGTCATCAATTATAGTAATCTTATTCCTTTCCTGTGAGTGGACTACATAGAGTCATGTGACATAATTCTGGTTGATGAAACAAACAGAATCCTGCTAGGAGTTTCCTGAAAAAGGTTTCTTATTCTTGAAAGCACATCTTCGCCTTCTACTGGATGCTGTCATATCTGTATATGAGACCTAGAACCGTGCAGCCATCTTACTGCTTTGAGAAAATTGGCCTGAAGATAAGTCCATATAACAGGCATGGCAGGGCAGAAATATGGGTAAAACTGGGAGAGGCTATATTAGCCAGTGTTCAGGCCATACTACTTTGGGCTTCTTTTTAGATAAGCTAATGCATTTTTATAATCCATATGTATCAAATTTTTGTTACTTTCAGCAAAGAGCATCTGCTTTTTTCAATGTTGGGGAATACATATTTTTCTTTAATCACTTTAATTGCTAAATAGTTCCACTATATAAATATTTATTCATTTCCTGTTAATGGACATTTAGATCATTTTAAGTCTTTTGCTGTTAACAAATAATGTTCTATCAAGCATCCTCGCTCATGTCTCCTTATATATATTATGTAGCTAGAATTGTTGAGCTTACATAGGATACCCAAATCTTCATCTGTTTCAGATACTTCAAAATTGTTCTTCAAAGAACTTGAAACAATTTACACTCCAAAGAGCTTCAAACAATTTATATTGTAGCAATATATAGGAGCATCTCTTTCTCAACATCATTGCCAATATTTGGCATTTTCAGAATTTTAAATGTTGCTTCCATAATGAAAGCGTCTTATTGTTGCTTTAATTTGCATTTCCATGTTTACAAGTAAAGTTGAGAAACTTTTAATATATCTGTTAACCATTGAGGTTTCCTTTTTTATTAATTATTTATTTAAGTCATTTATTCAGTTTTCCATGGGACTGTTTGTATTTTGTTGGCTTTAAAAGTATTTAATATTCTGGATTTTAATGCTTTATCATTTATAAGCACTATAAATATCTTCTCCCACTGTATTACTTTTCATTTATGATATCTTTTGTGACAGGTTATTTTATACTTAAATATAATAAAATTTATCAATTATTTCATTTATAACTTGTGAATTTTACTTCCTCTTTTAAACCTCTTTCCTAGTTCTTCCCCATGAATTTGTAATGATATGACCCTACATTTTCTTAAAAATTACAAAGTTTTGCTTTTGGATTTTTAACATATCCAATCATCTTTGTTTTCCCACTGTCATTAATGAGATGGGGACTTCTAAGGTTTTTTGGTATCTAAATCAGTTGAGTATCACAGTAACCACTGTATAAAGTGTCCACCTTTGATTTTGTACATTCACTCTATGTGTTTGCATCTTTACAAACAGAAGATCCATCAGAAAACTGAAACCATGCTGGGTATTCCAAGAAAGAAATTTATAAAGAATTGGTGACACAGGTTTTGAAGGAGTGAAAGTACAAAAGAGTAAAACTTTTTTAACTCAGAGATAATAACTTAAGGACGTAGATACCAGTGTTCTTCTGGGAGAAAAGAAGGGAAGAGTTATGGCTGCTACATTCTAGAAACTCAGAGGAATCCCTTGCTGAGTTAGTGCTCAGACCTTTAAGAAAAGAACACCCCAGGTTCCTACTGGGACCTCTCATGGGTATGACAAGGCTAGCTCTGGGAGCACTGAAAGAAACCGGAAACTGGAGTAAATTTGGGCTTCTGGTTGAACTGCTTCTGCCTCAATGAATTGCTGCTGTTAAGGCAATGCTAATAGGAAATCGAGAAAACACAACAAAGTTCTCTCCTCTTCCTGTATTCCAATCTGCCTCTATTGCCTCTTATTGACAGAACTCAAGGGGAAGGCAGCTAGCAAAGGCATCTGGAAAATATAAATTGCATTTTCCCGGTCTCAGCTTTACTGAGCAGAACATAAAAGGCTGGATTTGAATCCAAGAGACAACATAGACAAATAACTAGCATATGCATGCAAGAGGTATGGGATGTGCAGCCCAGTCCGTTGGTGTGGGGAAGAAAACATTAGATGTCCATTATTTTTTTTTTATTTAAAGAGAGAAGTGTGTCCCTCACTCAAATAGTGTTCATTGTATCTGTTAGGTAGGTTTTGAATTAAGAAAAAAAAAGAAAGAATTTTCCTTTGTCAGATAAAAAAGAGAAGAAAAATTGAAGAGACGTTTTAATCAATAAAGGCTCAAGTATGAAAAGAGTGTTAGAAAGATGAAAACAATACTAAATGTAACTTTTCAAAAAAAGAGAGAAAGAAATTCAATTTTTCTGATATTTAACAAGACAAATTTAGAGCTTTTATACTGATGCCCTCCCTCAACCTATATACATGTTATTGAGTTTAAAGATGAGCTAAATACTTTTACCAAAAGACATATATTCCAAACCCTAACAGTTACTGTCAGTAGCATGTTATACAGCAGGACTTTTTAAAAAAAATTAACACAGTTAATTTGACCTTTCAAGATAACAGGGACATTTTAGCAGTAAGTGAGAAAGAAACAGCTTTTCAATAGTCACCTCTCATATAAAGAGGATTTGAGAGGGATTGTTTCCATTATTATGTTACTTTGTTGATTAAATTTATATATATTAAGAGTCTCAACTACACAGATAATAATCTTGCAATTAAAATATTCTAGTCTAAACATTTTCCATATATTTCTAGTGTATTTTGAATTCATAGACCACTTTCTAATTACTTTTCAGGAACAACAGATAGACATTAGAAAAGATGGTACTTTACTAGCTGAATTTTGACAAAAATTATTCAAAATTGGTGGATAAGAGTAAAAACTGAATCTCAAGACTGAATAAATGCAACCCAAGACACACTTTTTCCAGTTGAGACCTATCGGCTGTTAGTAATCTTTTTAAAACTGAAGCAGCTATTAGTACCAAATGTAAAATAAGCCATATTCAGATTTTGAATCACTAGAGCATAAAGTATTAAATTAATATTTTTAAAAAACGAGGAATATTTGCTTTCAACAATAAACATTAAGTAAAAAGAAAATGATTTTATATTGTCACCAATAAAATAATGTAGTAATAAAATATTCATTCCATTGTTGTTTTTAATATTTCTTATGTATATTTTAAATGTTTTGTAATTACATATTAGTTCAGCAATATGTAGATATAATTTATGAACAAAAAATATACTATAATGGGTCTGTATGAACAAATTTGGTTATTTTTAACCCAAGAAGGTATACAATGGGGTGTAGAATAAAAAATATTTGGAGATTACTCATCTAAGCAGTTGTGCTTCATACTTGTTTTAACTCCTAAATCTAAATTATGTAATATCCTAAGGGACATCCCAAAATATATAGACTAAGAGTTTAAAAGCTTCTCTCTCCTAAAAAGTTACAGCATGTAACTTATGATTCTGGTTTTTTTAGGATTAAATACTCTAGAAATTTGTATAGGATGAAGCACTTTGATGAATAAGAGACTGTCAGCCATTGATTCATTCAACCATATTCTATATGGTTTTCTTAATTTCTGTTTATTATATACTGTGTATAATTTAGTTTGCAAAGATTAAATAACTTTCCTTTTTAATTTTACTTTTATTTATTGATACATAATAGTTGTATATATATTCAGGGTAAATGTTATAATTTAATATAGTTATATAATTTGTAAAGATCAAATCAGTGTCATTGGAATATCCATGTCCTTAATATTTGTTTTTTCTTTATGCCAGAAGCATTTGAATTACTCTCTTCTAGCTATTTTGAAATGTATGACAGATTATTGTAAACTATAGTCATCCCACTGATCTTTCAAACTCTAGGTCTTATTTCTTCTATCAAACCGTGTATTTGTACCCATTAATCAACCTCTCTTTATCACTGTCTCCATTATATTCTTCCAAGGTTTATCTTTTTCTAAAAGTCAAAATCTAATTTAATAGCACAATGTGGATTAGAAGTCATATGTTTTCATCACCTTTTTCTCTTTACTGTTCTGAAGTGAGCAAGTCAGTGTACCTATTTAAGTTTGGGGCTCAGAAAACATTACCCCAAAGTACTTTGAACTGAAGGAGATCGAGAAGCCCTCAGAAACAAAGAGGTCACTTTGACCTTCCTCTGTATTTCTGTGTGAAAGCTGACCGTGAAGGCATTCTCTGACCTACCTTGCCTGCAAGTAGGTCATTACAAAGTGGTCCTGGCCCACACTCAGGGGGAAAGAATACTACGCAGAAAGGCCAACAAGAATCTAAACAAAAAGGTCTTGCTAAGTTCCCCCTAGCTTATTACCATTAGATCATACCCTTTTTTTCCAATTATACTTTTACGTGGCTTTCCATTCTTTATCAAACCGAAGCATAAAAACACAGTTTTCTCTGGGTCTTTGGGTATTCACTTTCTTCTGTGTCATGTGAAACTTTGTTAAATAAACTTAATATGCTTTCTCTTGTTATCCTATAATAAGAGTGTCAACCATGACCCCTGAGATGGGTGAGGAAAATATATTACTTTTTCAACACTACATAGATTTCAACATCTTCATTTGTGCAGTGAAGGGGTTGTCATAGATAAGATCAAAGGATCGTTTCCAACCTCAAATTTTTGATATTACATGGAAAATTAATTTAGCATTGGGCTTTCTGAACTATTTCATTTTAGAATTCCAAAGAGCTGACTTTTACAGTTTAGTGACTGGCAGTATTCCTAGGGCCTGCAAGAGACATAAAGATTTTCTCCTTTCGAGTGAAAAGACACTTCAAAGCAAGGCTCTACCAATGTGTATTGCTCAGAGCCAAGAGAGGAACTCATGGGCCTGATTCCTGAGTCCCAATGAGGTTTTTAACAATACCCTGATAATGCCTTCTGGAGCAGTCAGCATTTAAACCTACCCTGTGTATTGCAAGTTTTACTTTCTTCCATCTGCTTCATATACAGACCATTTTGTTAGTCAACTTCCCTCTTTCTTTCACCATGTTTGGATCGTTTTTCTGGCTTTGAGGTTTGCACACTTCAAGGATATAGATGCGGTTTTCCTTCCTATCTTTCCTTTCCTATCTTCCCATCCTCTAAGGGTTCCTTGAAAGAAGAGCAATAGGGCCATTTGGGATATGTTTGTTTTGTGTCTGCTCCTCCAGCAGCCGGCATTGCCCCAACCCTGCAATGAGGGTTTGGAGTCTAAGGCATGAAAAACAGTCCGTAAGAATTTCAGAGACTCATAAAGTTGATCTAGGCCTTTCATTTTCTTTGGAAAGGTGGCAACCCAAAGTTGCGTAGAGCCAAAAGGAATTTTTAAGACACAAGAAAATGCCTTTATTTAGGCTTTCATTCCTTGAAATGCTAGACAACTTGTCACTCTCCAGTAAAAAAAATCAAAATGAAAAAGACCTCTGTGTATTGGATGAAATAGTCTTCAGAGAGGCAAAAACAAGACAATATGATCCACGACCAGGGTACAATGACAAGTCCAGGAGGCAATGGCAGACAACAACTGCTGTGAAGGGAGACAGGGTTGATCGGGGACAGGGCCAAAAAGACAAAAGGGAAACAACTCACCAGGGAGTGGTTAAAAGTCCTTTCCTGTGCAATGCAGTGGAAAAAGCCAGCAGCACCAAAAGCTCAAGAGACAGATTTAGACTGAGAAATCTATAAAAGAAATAAAGAAGAGCCAAGCAGAGCCAAACTCCGGCGCAGCCTGGGTGACAAACCATGGTCTGCTCCTAAATATTTCACCTCATGGCTTTGGTATTTGAAATGTCTACTATTAGTTATTTGTTAGGGTAATGCAATTTATCTCTAGCATGAAAACATTAGAACTTACATTAATTAAAAGGGGGGAAGGAAGGGAAGTTGTTGATAGAGAAACATGAATTAATTTTTCAAAGTAGTTGATACTTTGTAAATCCAAGAGTGAAGTTCTAGGAGAACCTAGCACAGGAAGGCTTATCCTACTGGAGCTACCCAGCCATTTGCTGAAATATAAACTTATTTATTTCTCTTCCTATCACTTATCACTGTCTGATAGTTTTCATTTTTACCTTTTTATTCTTTCTCTTTCAGCCTTTGACTCTTTCCACTAATATCCATGAGCACAGAAATATATGTCTTGTTTAGCATGCATACCCAGTATCCAACAAATTGTCAAGCACATAGTCAGCTCTCAAGAAATAGTTGTTAATGGACTAATGAATGACTGACTGACTGAATAAATGAATGAATGAATGAGTTAATGGAGTTACAATGAGGGAAAAGATCCAGAGATGTATTTGTATATGTGTGCAAAAGACAGGCATAGGTAAAGAGGTAAGGCGCTGAGAACACGGGCAAGAAGAGAAAAGAAAGGAGTTTCGATAAAAATCAAAACAGAAAGAAGGTTATCAAAAATAAATTTTCCACTTTTACCCAACCTTGGCCCTGAAAATAAACATACTAATCTGTGGCTGGCTTATTTCACTTAACATAATATCCTCCAGGTTCATCCATGTTTCTGCAAATGCCAGGATTTCATTCTTTTTTTATGGCTGAATAGTATCCCATTGTGAATATGTACCACATTTTCTGCAAACTGATCTGATGGCATAAAACAACAACAACAAGCTACTATTATATTTCATAACTATTGAAAGACCCTTGGAATGAGGCATAAGCAGCACCACTTCTGTATTTGGCCTGGGCTTCAACAAAAATATCCCATTGAGTTTGTACGAAATGTTACAGACCAGGATGTTTTGAAATGCCTATTTTTAATTTACAGAAATGACAAACATTTTGCTCAACTCCACAGTGCTCCTTTTTAAGCACATGAAAGCATTTAATGTTAGTGAAACCCTGTCTGTGGGCCTTGGGGGAGCTATTCATGACTAACTCCAAAGTTCATGTATAGAAAATAGGCAAAAAGAACCCTTGAGAATTTTTTTTTATTTCAGCATATTATGGGGGTACAGATATTTAGGTTATGTATGTTCCCCTTGCCCCCCCTCTCCTCTTAAGTCCAAGTTTCAAATATGTCCATCCTTCGGGTGGTGTGCATTGCACTCTTTGTATGCATATACCCGTCCCCTCCTCCCTCCTCCTCCCTCCCCCTCCCCCCTCCCCAACATCCACTAGATGTTATTCTTATATGTGCACTTATGTGTGATCGGTTAATATCAATTTAATGGTGAGTACTTGTGATGCTTGTCTTTCCATTCTTGGGATACTTCATGTAGTAGAATGCGTTCCAGCTCTATCCAGGAGTATGCAAGAGGTGCTATATCACCATTGTTTCTTAAAGCTGAATAGTACTCCATGGTATACATATACCACATTTTATTAATCCACTCATGTATTGATGGACACTTGGGTTGTTTCCACACCTTTGCAATTGTGAATTGCGCTGCTATAAACATTCGGGTGCAGGTGTCTTTCTTATAGAGTATCATTTGTTCTTTTGGGTAGGTGCCCAGTAATGGGATTGCTGGATCAAAGGGTACTTCTACTTGTATCTCTTTAAGGTATCTCCATATGGCTTTCCACAGAGGTTGCACTAGTTTGCAGTCCCACCAACAGTGTATGAGTGTTTCTATCTCTCCACATCCACGCCAACATTTATTGTTTTGGGACTTTTTGATAAAGGCCAGTCTCACTGGAGAGAAGTGATATCTCATTGTGGTTTTAATTTGCATTTCCCTGATGATTAGAGATGTTGAGCATTTTTTCATATGTTTTTTGGCCATTATTCTGTCTTCTTTGAAAAGTTTCTGTTCATGTCCTTTGCCCACTTTTTGATAGGGTCATTTGATTTTTTTCTTGTTGATTTTCCCGAGTTCTAAGTAGATTCTGGTTATCAGTCCTTTATCAGATTTGTAGCATGCAAAAATTTTCTCCCATTCTGTAGGTTGTCCATTTGTTCTTGTGACAGTTTCTTTGGCTGTGCAGAAGCTTTTTAATTTGATCAGGTCCCATTTATTTATTTTGGTTGTTGCTGTAATTGCCTTTGGGTTCTTCTTCATAAATTCTTTGCCTAGGCCAATGCCTAGAAGAGTATTTCCAACATCTTCCTCTAGAATTCTAATAGTTTCACTCCTTAGGTTTAAGTCTGTTACCCAGAGTGAGTTGATTTTTGTGAGAGGTGAAAGGTGTGGATCCTGGTTCAGTCTTCTACAAGTGGCTATCCAGTTTTCCCAGCACCATTTATTGAATAAGGATTCTTTTCCCCAGTGTATGTTTTTGTCTGCTTTGTCAAAGATTAGGTGGCTATATGAGGATGGTTTTATGTCTGGGTTCTCAGTTCTGTTCCACTGGTCAATGGCTCTATTTTTGTGCCAGTACCAAGCTGTTTTGATTACTACAGCCTTATAATAAAGTTTGAAGTCTGGTAAGTTGATATCTCCCATTTTGTTTTTATTGCCTAGAGTTGTTTTTGCTATGTGGGATCTTCTCTGGTTCCATATGAAGCATAGAATTAATTTTTCTACATCTGTGAAGAATGATGTTGGTACTTTAATAAGGATTGCATTGTATCTGTAGATCACTTTGGGTAGTATAGACATCTTAACGATGTTGATTCTGCTGACCCACAAGCATGGTATGGTTTTCCACCTGGTTACGTCCTCTGTTATTTCCTTCCTCAATGTTTCATAGTTCTCCCTGTAGAGGTCTTTTACCTCCTTAGTTAAATATATTCCTAGATACTTTATTTTCTTGTTGCTATTGTGAAGGGAATTGAGTCTTTGATTTGGTTCTCAGTATGCCTGCTGCTGGTATACATGAAAGCCTCTGATTTGTGTGTATTGATTTTATATCCTGAGACTTCACTGAATTCATTTATCAATTCCAGGAGCCTCTTGGTTGAATCCATGGGGTTTTCCAGATATAATATCATATAATCAGCAAATGGTGAGAATTTGATCTCTTCTGTTCCCATTCGTATGCCTTTAATTCCACTCTCTTGTTTTCCTTTTTTGTTGCGTCCTTTCCTGGTTTTGGTATCAGGGTTATGTTGGCTTCATAAAATGTGTTGGGGAGGAATCCATCCTTCTCAATGCTGTGGAATAATTTCTTCAGGATAAGAACCTGTTCTTCTTTGTAGGTGTGGTAAAATTCGGGTGTGAAACCATCTGGTCCGGGACTTTTCTTTTTTGGAATGTTTTTTATTGCTGTTTCAATTTCAGTCCTCGATATTGGTCTGTTCAGGAATTCTATTTCTTCCTGGTTGAGCCTAAGGAGGCTGTGTGTTTCTAAAAATTTGTCTATTTCCTCCACATTTTCCAGTTTGTGTGCATAAAGGTTTTTGCAATATTCATAAATTATATCTTAAATCTCCACAGCGTCAGTTGTAACTTCTCCTTTTTTGTTCCTGATGGAGCTTATTAGGGATTTTTCTTTTCCGTTTAGCCAAAGGTGTGTCAATTTTGTTTATTTTTTCAAGGAACCAACTTTTTGCTTTATTAATCTTCTGTATAGTTTCCCTGTTGCCAATTTCATTAAGCTCTGATTTGATCTTAATAATTCCCTTCTTCGGCTGGGTTTGGGGTTGGCCTGTTCTTTTTTTTCCAGTTCTTTGAGTCGATTCATTAGGTTGTTTATTTGTGATCTTTTTGACTTTTGGATATAGGCATTTATGGAAATAAGCTTTCCTCTCAGGACTGCTTTGGCTGTGTCCCACAGATTTTGATAACTTGTGTCACCTTTGTCATTTAGTTCAAAGAATCTTTTGATTTCCATCTTTATTTCCTCATTTATGAAGGAATTGTTCAGCAGAAAGTTGTTTAATTTCCATGACTTTGTGTAGAGATGAGAGTTTCTGTTGGGGTTGATTTCTGTTTTTATTCCACTGTGATCTGAGAAGATGCATGGTATGATTTCTATTTTTTTAAATTTTTTCAGACATGCTTTGTGCCCTGGAATATGATCAATCTTAGAGAATGTCCCATGAGCTGATGAGAAGAATGTGTATTCAGTGGTTTTGGGGTAGAATGTCCCGTAAATGTCAGTCAAGCCCATTTGTTCTAGAGTTCTGTTTAAGTCCATTACTTCTTTGTTGATTTTCTGTTTGGAGGATCCGTCCTGTGCTGTCAGTGGGGTATTGAAGTCTCCAACTATTATGGTGTTGCTGTCTATTGATTTGTTTAGATCAAGTAGAGTTTGTTTTATGAATCTGGGTGCACCTAAGTTGGGTGCATACATATTTAGAATTGTTATGTCTTCTTGTTGAACTGTACACTTCACCATTATATAGTGACCACCTTTGTTTTTCATTACTTTTGTTGATTTAAAAACCAAATTATCTGAGATCAAAACTGCCACACCAGCCTTCTTTTGGCTTCCATTTGCTTGAAATATTGATTTCCACCCCTTTACTTTGAGTCTAAATGCATCCTTGCAGGTTAGATGGGTTTCCTGGAGACAGCAGTACTTGGCTTGTTTTTTTTATCCATTCGGCCAGCCTATGTCTCTTGAGAGGGGAGTTCAAACCATTCGCACTTATTGAGAGAATTGATAAGTGGGGTGAATTACTGTTCATTCTGTTAAGTTGCATTTTGTTGCTTTGTTTTCTCTCTTGAGCCATTGTGGAATCTAGCTTTTGATCTTTAACTTTTGAGTGGTTTCACATTCAAAAGTGTTTATTGTGCTGATCCTTGTGTAATTCTGTTTTGAGTACTTCTTGGGGAGCTGGTCTTGTCTTGGTGAATTCCCTCAGTCTTTGCTTATCTGAGAATGTCTTTATTTTTCCTTTATATACGAAACTTAGTTTAGCAGGGTACAAGATTCTAGGCTGGACATTATTCTGTTTCAGAAGAGTGAGAATGGGGCCCCAGTCTCTTCTTGCTTGTAGGGTTTCAGTTGAGAAATCTGGAATTATTCTGATGGGCTTTCCTTTGTATGTTACTTGTTTCTTTCACCTTACAGCTCGTAGAAGGGCCTCTTTAGTGACTATTTTGGTCAATCTGATGACTGCATGATGTGGTATTTTCCTATTTGCATTGAATCTCCCTGGAGTCCGTTGAGCTTCTTGTACCTGTATATCTAGATTTTTAGCAAGGCCTGGAAAATTCTCCTCTATTCATTCTTCAAATAGCTTATCCAGCCCTTGAGTGTTTTCTTCTTCACCTTCTGGAACCCCTATCACCGTCGGGTTCGGTTTTTTCACATAATCCCACATTTCTTGTAGGCTTATTTCTTTTCTCTTAATTTTCTGCTCAATGTCTGTGACTGACTTATTTAATTGGAAGGAGTTGTCTTCAATCTCTGAGATTCTTTCTTGTGTTTGATCTACCCTGTTCTTGAGGCTTTCCACATTGTTTCATAGTTCCCTGTATAAGTCCTTTATTTCCAGGAGATCGGTTTGATTTTTCTTTAATATTTCAATTTCTTTAGTGAATTTTTCTTCCAAGTCCTGGATTTTTTTTGTGGTTTCTTTGTGTTGGTTACCCATTTTTTCTTGCATATCATTCAGTTTTCTTACAATCCATGCTTGAAATTCTTCTTCTGTCATTTTAGTGTTCTGAGTTTGGTTAATGTCCATTGCTGGGGAACTGTTGTTCCTCTTTGGGGGTGTGCTTTCCATTTGAGTCTTCATACTTCCAGAGTTCTTTCTCTGGTTCTTTCCCATCTTGATCAGTTGTTCCTTCTTGCCCTTAGATTTTCATTTGGATAATGGCATACCCTGTTTAGTCTCTGAGCCAGTAGGTGGTGTTTGTGGGTGAGATTCGACCACACCCTTTATGATGAATCAGTAGATGCAGTAAAAGGGTGTGCAGGATGACCTCCCTGTCAGTAGGTGGCACTTGCAGGGAGGAGCGAGCTGCAGTGCTGTTTTGGGGTCCTGCAGCTAGCTCTTGTTCCTCTAGAGAGGCTCTCTTGTGCCTTGGGTGGTGGGTGGGGCCCTGGGATTTCCAGGTGTGTCCTTATTCTCCACTTCAGTGGAGGGAGTGAGTCTGGGTGGGGCTGGGTTGGATAAGCCTGCCCTCAGGCTCCACAACTGCTGTTAGCAGGGGTCAAAGGTCTGCTCTTTGTTTCTGTGCAAAGCTGCCGGGAGGGGCTGAAATGGCTCCACTCAACAGAAAGTCTGGGCTTGGGGGGTGGGGCTGTCCAAGACCCACACTCTGGAGAAGGTCTCACTCCCCTCCTCTCTCCCCCTCTCCGTGGCCTCTCCCAGGCCTCTGCCAGCAAGTGGGACCTCAGGCCAATGGATCTCCCCTGGCTGTGACATTGGCCAGGAGGTTCCCTACCCAGGATCGTAGCCTGAGCTGGGTGCACAGCCCTCTTTGGGGAGGAGGGTTGCCGCTCTGGCATGCTGATCTGCCCCTGAAGGCACACACTCCTCAGTAGGCTCTTTCACAGATCTCTCTTCTGTGCCCCGGGGCAGTGCAATCCTGACCTGGGTGTATGGGGTCTGGTCTGCAGGCCTGTCCCCTGGACTCTGGAGATCAATCCCTGACCTTGCCAGGGGGAGGGGTGCTAGTCTTGAATCCCCTACAGGGTGCCCAAGCTGGATCAATTTCACTCCACCTCGGACTTTGCCCCACTCTTCTTTAGTCCCCAGGCAAATAGCACCTGGAAGGGCTGGCAGGTAGGGAACTCACTGTCTGAGTACCCCTCAGTCTGCTGTAGGGCCCCAAAAGGAAAGGCCCCGTTCCTTGGAGATGCCTCCGTGTGATGCCTAAATTGTCTCTCTGGGCACCCACATGTAGGGAGGGGGAAGGAGAGAATGGAGCACTATGGCATCTGCAGATAGGCTCGGGTCTGCAGCCGGGGAGGTGCCCCGAGGGAGCTGGAAGCCCGTCGCTGAGTCTGCAAGAGGCCTCTGCTCACTGGTGCCAGCCGTCTCTGGGCTGGTGTCGGCAGGTCTCTCCAACTGCTCAAGAGCCCACCAGCAGTCCGAGATGCAAGGGAGGGGGAAGTTAACCGCTCCACCTACCGTTGTCGCTGGTCTCCAAGCCTCTCGGGACCTTTCTCCTTCCAGTTCTTCTCTGCAACGTCTTCCTGTGGAGTCTTCTGTAGTTTCAGGCACAATTCCTTCCAACCCTCACCCGATCTATGTTTCTCTGCCAGCTTATTTTTTTCTCTTTCTTCTAAAATTCATCTTTTTTGCAGAGACACTCTGGCAGCTTTTCTCGTTTGCCATCTTGGCTCCTCCCCCAACCCCTGAGAATTTTAAAATTCATTTACAACTTCATTATTACTTCACCCCTTCAAGAAATGAGAAATGCTCAACATCACCAATCATCTGGAAAATGCAAATCAAAACCACAATGAGATATCACCTCACTCCTGTTATGATGGCTATTATCAAAAAGACAAAAGATAACAAGTGTTGGCAAGGATGTGGAGAAAAGGGAACCCTCACACAATGTTGTTGTAAATGCAAATTAGTACAGCATTATGAAAAATAATGTGGAGGTTTCTAAAAACATTAAAAATAGAAGTACCACATGATCCAGCAACCCCACTACTGGGTATACATCCAAAGGAAATGAAATCAATATGTTGAAGAGACATCTGCACTCCCAAGTTCATTACAGCATCATTCATAATATCCAAGATATGGAATCATCCTAAATGTCCATCAATGAATGAATGGATAAAGTAAATGTGGTACATATACACAATGAAATACTATTCAGACATAAAAAAGAATGAAATCCTGGTGTTTGCAGAAACATGGATGAACCTGGAGGATATTACGTTAAGTGAAATAACCCAGTCACAGAAAGACAAATACTGCATGATCTCACTCATATGTGGAATCTAAAAGAATTGATCTCATAGAAGTGGAGAGTAGATGGGTGATTACCAAAGGCTAGCAATGGTAGGGGGAGGAATGGGTGGAAAGAAGTTGGTCAAGAATGCAAAGTTACAATTAGATAGGAGGAATAATTTCTGATGTTTTATTGTATATTTCAAAAGAGGTAGAAGAGACAAAGAAATAATAAATATTTGAGTTGATGGATTTGCTAATTATACTGATTTAATCATTATACATTGTATATATGTATTAAAACATCACTGAATGAGTGATGTACCCCATAAAGCTGTATAATTATTGTCAATTAAAAATAAAACTATTTTTAAAATGAAAAAAAAGATGATTTGGGAATAATTTGACTTGCCTCTCTTACCTCCAAAGAAACTGAGTCAGATGAAGGGGAGAGTATAAATGACCCTAAATGTTCCCAATCTTCTATTCTTCTGTGGCTACAAACTTGTTTGGTTCATTGCTGTATTTTCTTTCTTTTTATTTTCCTCTCTCCTTCCTTCCTTCTTTTTTTTTTTTTTTTTTGTTTAGTTTAGTTTAGTTTTGCATATTAGAAGTAAAAAAGCTGGGATTGCCCAAAGGCCAGATGAAGAGCCTACACGCACCCTCCCAGTTAACCGCCATTATTTTGAAGGGGAATTCTGTGTGTTCCCATCAGTACTATTTCCTCTTCAGAATTTTCTCTCTGCTATTTCTGTGTTTCAAGACTAATCAGTCACAAACTAATTTTAAGTGTCATCATCACCCAGCAATATTTCCTAATACCTTGCAGAAGAAAAAGTTAATAATGGAAAAATAGTACTCACAGGTTTGTGAAGGCAAGGTGAAAAAAACAGGGAAGACCAAGTTGGCCATTGTATTTTCTGCTGTAATGCAAGTGTTTAAGTGACATCTCAAGGCTAAGAGCCTACTTAAGGGTAAGATCCTTTTTTTCCATATAGTCCTCACATTTCCCAAGGTTATTGGAAGGGCATTGTAATTACTACACTTTGAAAAGGCCAAGGGTCACCAACTAGGTGTATTGTTGTGTACTATGTGGGAGAGATGTTCATTTTTAGGAGATGAGACAAGTCTTCCTTTTTTGAAGGCTCATAACTGGTTCCAGTATTTCAAAACGCACTTCACCAAAACAAGTTTTGAGAAGTAAAATGGGAAGAACTGTGTGTTTGTTTGTTCATACTTCTGATTACATATTTATGTACACAGATAGTCCCTGACCATCTGTATTGTTTTTTTACTTTAAGATGGTGCTAAAGTGATACACATTCAGTACAGTATTCAATACATTATATGAGATATCCAACACTTTATTACCAAATAGGCTTTGAGTTAAATTTTACCCAAATGTAGGCTAATTTAAGTTTTCCAAAGACATGTAAAGCAATCCAGGCTAAGCTCTGATATTTGGTAGGTTAGGTACATTAAATGCATTTCCAACTTATAATGAGTTATCAGGGGATACGCCCATAATGAGCTGAAGAACATCTATAATTAAAAGGAACATAAGTTTTAAGTTATGCTATGGTTTGAATGTGTCCCCCAAAATCCATGTGTTGAAAACTTAATCTCTAATGCAAGAGTGTTGGGAGGTGGGGCCTAATGAGAGGTGATTAGATCATGAGGATTCTGCCTTCATAAATGGATTCATGTCATTATTGTGAGAGTGGGTTAGTTATCATGTGAGTGGGTTACTGATAAAAAGAATGAGTTTGTCCCCTTTCCTATTTCATATGTGCTTTCCTGCCCTTCCACTTTCCACCACGGGATGATGCAGCAAGAAGGCTCTTTCCAGATTCAGGCCCTTTGACCTGATTTCCCAGCCTCCAGAACTGTGAATCAAATAAACTATTGTTTATAAAATCCAGTCTATAGTATTCTGCTATAGCAACACAAAACAAACTAAAACAGGTTATAACTGTCAAGTGAGTAACTTTCTGGAATGGATTGATTATTAAAAATAATTCTACCCAAAAGTTTTTTGTTTATTCTATGACAGTGCCACCATTTAATGTCCCTGTTGCCCAATCTAATGGAAATAGGTCATTCCCCACCATACTTGATGTAATAACCTCAGTCGGCAGAGTTGTTTATTCCCCATGTCCTGATGTACTGAGTTTCAGAACCACCAGTCTCTATTCTTTCTCTTCTTCCATTCCTGGCTGCTCCTTTGAAGGAGCTACTCTCCTTTGCTGGATCCTCCCAATTTTCCTGTCCACTATTGCTTGAACGCCCTGAGGGCTCAGTTGAATATTAACTCGTTTCTATTTCACTCACTCCCCAAATGACATCTTTTAGTCTCATGGTTTTGAATACATCAATGCCTCCTAAATTTATGTTTACATTCCTGACCTCTCTTCTGAGTTTCAGTTCTCATAACCAACTGACTCTTCAACAGACCCCCTTGGATGGCTAATACTCATCTCAAACTTACCATATCCAAAACAGAACTTGTGACCTCCCCCAGTGCACTTCCCCAAATCTGTTTCCCCCAAAGCTTCCTTACCACTCAATCAATACCACCCCATTCTTCTATTTACTAAAGACAAAGACGCTAGAGTCATCCTTTCTTCCCCTCTTTCTCTCACACCCTTCATTCAATACATCAGCAAATTCTTCCAGTGCCGCCCATTGACTCCTCCCACACGGGTTCAAGTCCTCATCATTACTAACTTGTATTCTGCTAATAGCATCTGTACTGGCTCCTTTGTGTCCGCACTTGCTCCCATACTGGGTTTGGCACAGAGTGTCTGAGCAATATTTTTAAAAACTAGGTTTTTACTTTTTATGTTTTCCTCTGTTGAAAGCTTATGAATGCTTTCTTCCAATCTCAGTGTAAAATCCAAATCCCTTCTCCAGATCATGACCGTTTAGGCCCAACAGAATTGGAGTCTCTGCTCTCTCTCTAGCCGGTCTTCAATCACATCCTCCTCCTATCTCTTCTCTCCCTCCCATCTCCCAAGCCCTTCTCCCTCTGCTGTTGGTGGACTTGCTTCTTTGCTATTTTTGGAACACACCCAGATAGATTCACCTTAAGGCCTTTGCAGTCAGGGTTCATTGAAATAAAATTTCTTTCATCTCCTTCAAATCTCTTTTTAGATGTTACCTTATCAGAGAGGTAGTCCTTTCTATACTATTCAAAATTAGCACAAATCACCCTGTTCCTCTCATTATCTATCCCACTTAGTTTGCTTCATTTACTTCATTTTTTTCACTGAATTCATTGTCACCTGTGCTTAGATTTTTAAATTTATTTCCTGTCTTCCCTCAATAAAAGACAAAAAACAAATACTATAACACCATAAGATCAGGAATTGAAATTTTTGTTGCTCATTGCTCTAATCTCAATGTCAAAGCAAAACCTTGCACATCCCTGGTATTCAAAAAATGTTTGATGAATTCAATTATAATGGGCCATATAAAATGTATATTTATTTAAGAAATTTCAAGTTGTAAACAAAGATGACATTTAAAATTCTAAATGAGTTTACAATTAACCAAATTCTATTGGTGGTTAATATTTCATATATAAAATTACTTAGGACTTTAAAGTAAAAAAAAAATACTGACATCTATTTTCAGCATGGAAAGAGCAGGGTTCAAATCTTGGTTCTACTTCTTATTAGCTAGTTAATAATGTTGGCAAGTCACTTATTTTCGGAGAGCTTCACTTTTGTAATATGCTAAAACAGATGAGAATACTAATCTTGGTTGCAAAGATTAATCACATTCATTTAAAGTTGGCACAGAATAGATGGGATCAGCAGCAGTGACAGCAGTAGCAGCAGCAGTGAAGATAGTATTCATTTCTCCCTAAATCACAGAATAGCAAGTGCATCGCCTCTGGACATTAGACATCACGAAATTTTCAGAAAGATGTTTAAATGGGCCTCCCCAGAATCCCTGCCTGGGCTAAGACCTAAAATAAACAGACATAGTGAGTAGAGCAGTATGGCTTCAAGACCCCTGAGATCGCAGCAATCCTGGCACCCTCTGCAGACACGAGCCTCATCTGGGCAACCCAGGAGTCCCATCTGTACCAGACCTCCTCAGAGACTGCTCAAGAGACCAGCTCATTTCCACAGTGATGCCGGAATCAACTGAGATGGATTTGGAAGTCTTCTACCACAGAGAGGCTCCAAATTTCAGAGGAGAACAAGAACTGACTCAGTTTTCTGGTGCTTCTCAAGAGCCTGAATTATACTTGGTGAACATTAACTGACTGATCAAATAAATGGAATATATTGTCTGCAAATGTGAAATTGTTGCTGTGCCATGTAGACTCAAAGTAGTCATGAAATGCTCCCTTTCAATGAACGTATAATAACAAAAGATGCATGATTCTCTTTAGAGTCAATGCTAACTTTGTCAGTTCATTTATCATCATTGATTCCTACTTTGTTCCTTCTTTTTCTTCCTTTATTTCCCATTCCACCAATGAGGAGCAGAAGGCTGCAGCCTGGTACATGGCCAGTGTACATCTTTTAGAATCTCTGTCTGTCCTCTGTTATACAGACATACAGGAAGGTAATGTGCCTTAAAGAGAGAAAGATGAACACCCTTACCTGATAGTCAAAAATAAAATGATCCTTACCTTTTTTGACCTTTTCTCTCCTCTGGAACAAAGCACAGCCTTAGTCAACAGTGTTGATCTATTCTAAGGGAAAAGCCAGAACAGTTCCAAGGTAAACTTATAAAACTCTGACTGTTCAGGGAAAGAGGGCAGAGACATAGGTGTGTGTGGTTGCATTTTATTTTAGACGGGGCTTGGGTAGATAGGTGGGAAACCAGTCACTGGGCACAGGTCAAGGCACCATTTCATCTAGTATAAATAACTCTGGCAAAGATGAGGGCTCCTTGGAAGGGCTTACCACTGCTGCTTGCTACTGCTAAAGCCAAATCCTTTTTTTAAATTAAAAAAAAAGCACAACCGTGAATACAGAGTTATGACTTACACAGTGAGGCTTCATCTAGTCTTTTTACCTTCCTGAGCCAGTCATCCGAGGGCCAAAAATGTTCTGACTCCATGGCAATATGTAATACTGCTCTAGGCTTCTCAGGGCTGCCCAGGATCACCCTTGTGCGGGAGCCAGACCAAACTTCACCTGGCCAGAATCTCACAAGAATTAATGGTTTTAAAGAGAAGGTCACTGGCAGGACCTTAGGAAATGAGATCCCAAGACATGGAACTAATTGTCTAACAGAAGAGATTTCACATAGGGAAAGAGGTACTTCCTTGTCTGGCTAGCAGGATATGTGGAGGGAACAGAGCCCAGGAATGCTCAAATGTTTTTGAAAGTCCTTTATGTGGTTTAAGTTAGGTGAAAGAGTTTTTTGTCTCCCATCACTTAGGATTAAATAAATTTCTACATAAATTTTATTTCTAGTTTTTTTCTTCAAAGAGGTTTTGTATGTTTACTGGAACTTTCTACCAAGAGAAAATAAAAGAAGCACATATGAAAAATGTACTGAAATTTTTGGTTAAAAAAAAAGGTAGCAGGGACCTCCTTCACTAATGGATAGCATAAGTGGTCATACCACAGTGTGTTAAGTACATACATGACAAATAGAAACATTCTGTTTCAATTAGGATATCAAAGTTACTAACTAGATGGCAAACTCCTTGAAGTTAGGGCACTTACGGTCTAGTTTTCCGTAACTTTCACAATGTCTATCACAATGAGAGACATACTAAAAGCCCAGTATATCTCCCATGGGATGGATTGTCTAATAGGTAGATTAAATCAATGTACACAAAATCTGAAGTTTCCTGCACACACTGATTCACAAAAGGAAGAAGGAAAAATTATCTTATTTTTTTTAATCCATTTTTTTAACAGAGGTGAGTGTCCACTTTGTGCTGGGCATCGTGATTGAGCTGCAATATAAACAAGGATGACACATTTTCTGCCTTGAAGAATTTAGAGTCTGATGTAGGATGAGTATAAGTGGAGTAGATGAGGGGAGAATATATAATCACCTAAAATTATAATATAATTATAAGAAAGACTGCAAAAAGTTTTCCCTGGGGCAAACAGGAAAATCTTCATGAAGAGGTTATCTTTCTTAAAAGAGTATTGGAAGTGTGTACATATTTAGCAAAAACCCTATTATCTACTCTATTTCCTAAAAATTCCTCCCCCACCTTCTTTATTAAAATTGGCAAAGGAGAGCAAGAAAAGACAGCATGCTACTTCCCACCTAGGAACTTGTTGTGACCTATCTGTAGACTCTCAGATATCCAGAAGCCCCAATTACTACCATGTTTTGAGACTTCAAACATATCTAAATTTTTAAAATGCCAAAATAATGTTTCCAAAATTGTGGAATATTTTTAAATATTTAGCATGCTAATCTTTTAATGAAAAAATATTATGCAATACTAACTGTAATACTCATAAGAAAATAAGATTTTTTATAAATGTTTATTCATAGTGTGCTCCAGTAAAGCTCAACATTCAATGCTGAGTAGGTTTGTAACCTCATTGGAAGATTCCATAAAAGTTTAAATTTCAGATGCCTTCAAGAATGTGAGGCCTGGGTCACATGGACCTCTTGATCCAACCTTGTGACAAATTTCCAGATTCCCAGAAGAGACCTAGTATGCAGGTTACAGAAAATTACTTTAAGGTAATAAATATAATACCAATATACCCTAAAATTCCAATATAAAATTGAAATTTACAAAACGTTTGGCATCCAATGTTACCAATCAATAACTTAGGCCAAGATTCTGGTATCAAAGTAGAGAAGGCTGCTTGAGGAAAACATACCAGGTTAGAAGCACAATAGCTTGTTAACAATAGCAAAGGGAATTCAGGTGCACATAAATACATACAATATCAGCAACCTGTTTCTGTTGTGATATTTGTATATTCAGTTGATCATTAAAACAATAGCGAAGGAATGGAAGAAAAACAGAATAATATGTACTACTCCATTGATTCTCCAAGACTCTTAATGATATGTCTCTCCAGGAGACAGAACAGACCTCATCAAATCTTAGTATCAGAATTAGTGTCTACTCTACAAAGGAAAATATCTACGTCACCAAACTTGTTTCTCATTTGAGACAGAGTCTTTACAGATTCTTGCTCTTCTGGGGATAAACCAGAAGTACGGTCCTCCAGAAGCATGTTTGACTTACTATTGGCCAACTCACCAGTCTAGTATGAAGAATATGTATTAATTTTTATTTGTAATCAAAATTGTGCCAAAACGTAGTAGTTTAAAACAACACACATTTATTATATCACCATTTCTGTGGGTCAAGACTATAGGCATGATTGAACTGAGTGCCTCTGGCTCACGGCCTCTCACAAGGCTGCACTCGAGGTGTCTGTTGGCAGTGGCTGCTGTCATATCACAACTGCACTGGGGCAGGATTTGCTTCCACACTCACTCACTGTTGGCAGTCAGCAGGTCTTCGCTGGCTGTTGGCTGGAGACATAAGTTTCTTTCCACATGGGCATCTCCATAGGAGAGCTCGCAACATGGCAGCTGGCATCCCAAAGAGAGAGCCAGAGCAGTGTGTGTGGCCATAACTGAAGTCACAGTCTTTTTGTAACCTAAACTTTCATCTCTTTTACTATATTCTACTTGTTAGATGGAGTGATTAGATCACACTCAAGGACAGAGGATTACGCAAGGTCACGAATACTAGGAGGTGGGATCATTAAGGACCATCTTGGAGTCTGCCTACCTCCCATAAAGAGGCCAAGGTAAAATCTGAATAGCGTTGTGACTCTAATTCTCCATCTAGATCGACTGGTTTTCCGTCCAGGGATATGTGAACTGTTGACACATGTAGCAGTTTGAAGGGGAGATTCATCTCTCCCTTATGTCTTCTGTGAAAGATGGAACTTTTCAAATTAAGTCCACATATTCACACACTCACCTACAGACACAAACAAATAACACTCCTAAATGTGAGTTCAAAATTGTAAAAAAATTCTAGACTTGTGTTTCTCATGTTTCACAGCCTTCTCTAAGCCTGATTAGACTATTAAATAAACTTCTGAAGAATGTGAACCACACTCAAAAAGAAACTTCATTTTTCACAGTTCTTGGCCTCTCTGTATTTATGTCTGGAACTTGAACACTTAGCAATTTCAAGTTGTATCTAATTTCCTCTTTAATTAAATTAGATGGAAATAAGATGGAAGGATATATTTTACCAGTTTTATGCTATTTCTTTATTCATGTCCCTTCCATTACTCCTCCCTGTCTGCTGGTCCATTCACCTCAATAAAGTTCAAAGAAATTGAGCTTCTATTGTTCCACTTGAGGTAGTTTTATGAAAATGACCTTGCTTTCCTAACAAGATTTTTGCAATGGTAACAGTGACTTTATTAATAAGTAATAAATTCCTTAGCAATAACTTGACACCTGTGAAGTCTCAACTTTTAAACTCTCACCATAAGTAATGCACCAAAAGTAATTTTAGATCCTTTGACAATAGTAAGATACTTTTTCACCTGCTTCTAGCTCAAACATAGCTTAACACATTTTCATCATTTTTTTTTTCCAAAAGAAACATACTTTTGGAAACAACCCAGATGTACACAATTTCTTTCAAAGGGATAGTTTTCCACAATATTTCTTAGAAATTAAAATAGAGTCTAAGTGGTCTTGAATAAATTTTAAGTAGTTTGCATCTCCATATTTTCTAATTCCAAACTCTAAGTTTTGCTTGCATGCTGGACATAGCCGGTGGATATTCCACAAGTATCTCAAACTCGAGATATTCCAAAATTAACTCATTTTTCTTCCCCAAAAATCAAACCATAGAACTGTATGGATCATTAGCAATTGTTTAATAATCCCAACCCTTTTACTTTGCAGAAATTTAAGGAGATCCAGAGAACTCAGATGACTGCCCAACGTATCTAAATTTAGAAACCAATATCTCCTCCCTTCCAGTTTTTCATTCTTTTGATTCTTCTATTCTTATAAATAGCTTCATTAAAAGCTCCTACTCACTGATATTCAAATCATCAAAGTCAAATGTAGCTCCTCACCCTTCAGGATACACAATCAACTACCGTGCCTCTCTACTCACATTTGGACACTACTTTCATTCCCTCTGCCACCACACTCATTTGTGTCCTCATATCTTGCCCAGAACTATTGAAATAGCCTCCTAACTGGTTACTTTGATCCCCAGTTTCCCCCTATTCTATGCTACTATGGCAACCAGAGTGATATTTTCCATAAACACAGTTTTGGTTATGTAAAGAAAGAGTTCTAAAGCCGTGCACGTCTTCCATTGTCAACCAGATTGAACACATTCTCTACATCCTAGCATTCAGAGCTCTGTATAATTCCTGTGAACATTCTCAACCTTATCTCCTATAGTTCAGTGCCATTTCCCTCACTAAACTGGTACACTCTATTTTCAGAATGTACCTCACAGACTTCATCTGTGTTTGTGTCATTTCTTCTGGAATAACACCTGTTTTCAATGTGATGAAATTCTGACAATCCTGGAGCCCCAGTTAAAGTGTTGACTTCTTCATTAAATCTTTGATGATCCACCCAAATAATATGAGCATTGCTTTATCTGAAACTCCCCTGGCATTGTTTTTGCCTTAGTTGTGGCCCTGATTACATTCTTTCTACAATAGTTATAGAGGTCTACAAGTACTCCTTTACCTTTTGCTGTATTATAAGATTCATAAGGACAGTGATCACTTGTTATTCAGCTGTGTATGATTCTTACCCTCAATAAGACTCAATAAAGATCCACTGAACTAATAAACTCAGCCTATGTATGGAATGAATCTAAACCTTTCAAGACAGATGACTGTCAACTTCTTTTTTATTTATTTATTTATTTATTTATTTTATTCCAGGGTATCGTGAGGGTACAAACACTACAGTTACACTTTATGCCTTTGCCTCAACTCAACTTCTTTTTTAAGCATCTTCGTTAGAAGTACTAGAAATTTCCTGCAGAGTCCTCTTAAAAGCCTTATATGGAGGCAGTTGTTCTTTAAGTTGCCTCTATCTTATTCATGGCCTTACCGTGGAGAAGGTGATGAGGCTGATGTTTGCAGAAGGGTAGACAAGACTGGTGTTGTTGCAAGATGAGGACACTGAACTTCCCTCCCTCTTAATATTGTCGTGTAGTTCACTTCAAGGGTAAGTACTGATGATGAGGTGTTACGCAGCCATCTGTTTATGTTCACTTGGTTTTGGTTTTGGTTTTACCATCAACTGGCCAGTATGCTCCTCCTACAGTTAACAATCAAACTCTAAGAATTTTCCCAGAGCTGTCAATCACTAGGGCAACCAACCCCTCCTGTGTCCAGGTTCAACCTTGACCCTGCCACCGCATCTAACATTTCAAAGGAGTCGTTAGGTCTGTTCCACATAATGTAATTGTGTCTTCTCACCCGACCCTCAGTGCAAGCAGAGAGTACCCAATAACTAATGTTTAAATCTCCTGTATTTTTCTCTTCAATCTGTAAAGAATAATTTCTTTTATCATTCCTTTCCCCTCCCAATCCTCTAATAAATTTCCAGAGGTGAAACAATAAAGCTGTCACTTATGTATTTTTTCAAGACAAAAAAATATTTTAAATATTCTTGTTAGAGGACAATAATTATATCTTGTCAATAGCATTTCATGGGCAGATCATCCAACCAAGCTATGGGCAAGTAGTCCCCCACAAGTTTCATGTTATTACATTTGGATTTATTCAAAGTAGAATAAATGAGGTTGAACTGTTCAAAAATGTTACATGAGCCAGTGGGAAGAAAAGAAAACAAATCTCAGATTAGCACAATTACCCAAATTCAAGCATGGCCTTTATTTGTATTTTAGTGGTCTGTTATGTTGTAGGTCACCTTGTAATGCTAAGTATACTTTGTTTTTCTTGAGCTGTGAAGCATTACTAGAGAATATTCCACAATGACTAGTTGCATTATGAATACATAACTAACTTCAGCTGGGTCTTCAGCAGTGCTCAACAACTCCCTTGATTTTTAAATTACCACTGTATTGAATACCTACATATAACTGTCCCAAAAGTTTTCCTTATTCTCGGGTCCTCCACGTAGTCTTAACCTCCTGCACTCATAGCAAATTATCTCACCATTTACTGTGAGGCTCAAGGCTATTTAATATAAATACTCTTAACTATAACCTGAGTAGAAAAATCTTCAAATTTTCTTTGCAAATTATTGCTGTTCACAAATATTCAATTCCCTCTCCTTCTATTCACCTGGTAGGAGTATATTTTCCCATCCCTTTGAAGTCAGGGATGGCCATGTGACTTACTTTGTCCCACTGAAATGTGAATGGGTCACTTCCAGATAGAAGATCAAAGTGTCAGTGACAATTTGAAATGTTCTCTTTCCCTCAGGCTTAGATTTGGCATTGCTCCAAATTGTCTGTTCCATCTTCCTGAGACTTAGAGTAGAGGTGGACATGGAGCAGAGCCTCCAGCCTCCCCACAATGGAGACGAATCATTTTTGAGCAATAAGTAAACCTTCATGGTGTTGGTCCACCGACATCTGGGAGTTGTTTGTTATTCTAACAAAAACCTAGTCTAGGGAGTGGCAACAGGAAAAAATGGTGGAGTAGAGAACTCCAAAAGCTTATCCCTCCACAAAAGCAGTAAATAAACTGGCAAGGACTGTCATAATCAACTTTATCAGAACTCTGGAAACTAATCAATGCTTTATAGCAGGCGGGTAAATGCTTAATCAAGAAAAAATATCTGAATCTCAGTAAGAGAGATTTGTGCCATGCTAACTTACTGTATTCCCACTCCCCTCTCCCCAGCTCACAGACAGCCTTTGAGACAACAGGCTATATTCCTTGTATAGGTTTCTAGTGCTACAGATTGCAGAACAGAACTTATTCTCAAATAATTGGATCGTTTGTTTTGATCTATCAACTAAAGGACCAGCTCAAAGGGCTTATCTTAGCTGCCTGAAGAACCAGCTCAAAGGGCTTGCCTTTGCTTTGTCTAATCCAGATCAATCCAGGACTGAGGTAGCTACCCAGAAGCCATTTATCAAAACCATTTAAAGCAAATGCATTAGCTGCTGCCTAGGACAAGAGATGACAGGGCAAAGAATAAACAAACTGAGAAGCTTAACAGAAAAGCCTGGGGAATAAGAGAATTTATGGAAAAAATAAAGAAATCCTAAATAAATGGAAAGACATCTGTGTTCATGAATGGAAAGATTTGCTATTGTTAAAACAGCAATACTCCCCAAATTGATCTGTAGATTCCATGCAATCCCTACCGAAATTCCAACTTTTTTTAAAAAATAAGCTGATTGTAAAATTCATATGACATTGCAAAGAATCCCAAATAACCAAAACCATTAAATAAAAAGAACAAACTTGGAGGACTACACTTCCTGATTGCAAAACTTGTTACAGAGCTATAATAATCAAAATGGTGGGGTATTGCCACAACAATTGGCAAATAGATCAATGGAATAAAATTGGGAGTCCATAAATAAACTTATACATCTCTGGTCAATTAATTTTTGGCAAGGGTTCCGAGATCATTCAGTAGGGAAAGAACAGTCTTTTTAATAAATAGTGCTGGAAAAAATGAGTAACCTTATGCAGCACAATAATCTTGGACCCTTAAGTCACATTACATACAAAATTTAACTCAAAATGGATCAAAAACTTAAATGAGCAAGAACTAAAACTACAAAAACAAAAAAAGAACTAAAACTATAAAACACTTAGGAAAAAGCATTGGGGTAAATCTTCATGACATTGGATTTTTTTTTTTTTTTTTTTAAGAAACAGTGTCTTGATCTGTCACTCAGGCTGGAGTGCAGTGACATGATCATAGCTCACTGCAGCCTCAAACTCCTAGGCTCAAAAAATCCTCCTGCCTTAGCCTCCTGAGTAGCTAAGACTAGAGGTGCATACCACCACGCCCAACTAATTTTTTTCATTTTCTTTAAAGACAGGGTCTCCTTGCAATGCTGTCCAGGCTGGTCTCAAACTCCTGGCCTCAAGCAGTCCTCCTGCTTTTGATTCCCAAAATGCTGGGAGTACAGGTGTGAGCCACGGTGCCTGACTCCATTACATTGAATTTGCCAATGGATTCTTAGACATGACACCAAAAATACAAATGACAAAAGAAAAAATAGAGAAATTGGACCTCATCAAAAATGCAATCTTGTACCTCAAAGGACACTCTCAATAAAGTGAAAAGACAACCCACAGAAGTAGGGAAAATATTTATAAATCACTTATCTGATAAAGGTTTAGTGTCCAGAATATATAAAGAACTCTTACAACTCAACAACAAAAGGACAAAAAAACCCAATTAAAAGTGGGCAAAGGCCTTAAATAGATATTTCTCCAAAGAAGTGTATAAATGGCCAATAAGCATATGAAAAGATGTCCAACAACATTGATAATTAGGGATATGCAAATCAAAACCGTAATGAGAGACAACTTTGCACCCACTAGGAAGGCAGTGGTGGTGGTAGTAGTAGTAGTAGTAGTAGCAGCAGTACTAAAATGGAAAATGACAAGCATTGTTGAGAACGTAAAGAACGTGGAACTCTTCTCTTGTACATTCCTAGTGGGAATGTAAAATGATACAGCCACTGTGGAAAACAGTTTGGCAGTTCTTTAAAAAGTTGAACAAAGGATTACCCTATGACTCAGCAATTCCACTTGGGTAGCAGAATTGATTATAATAGCCAAAAAGTAGAAACAACCTATGTGTTCATCAACTGACAAATGGATAAACACAATCTGGTATATTGATAAATGGAATATTATTCAACCATAAAAAGGAATGAAGTGCAGATACATGCTTCCTGGATGAACTTTGAAAATGCTATGCTAAGTTAAAGAAGCCAGACACAAAAGGCCACATATTATATGATCCTATTGATATGAAATGTCCAGAATAGGCAAATCCATAAAGATAGACCATACAAAGATTCATAATTTCTGGGGGCAGAGAAGAGAGGATTTAGGGAGTGACTGCTTAATAGGCATGGGGTTTCTTTCTAGGATGATGAAAATGTACTGCAATTAGACAGTGGAGATGCTTTTACAACATGCGAATGTTTTAGAAGTCACTGGATTTTACATTTTAAAATAGTTAAAAAATGGATTTTAAGCTATATGAATTTTATCTCAATAAAAAAGTAAAAAAAAAAAAAAAAAAGCTTAGTGTATTCTGACTTACACCTTGCCTGTCTATCCTTCCTATCCTCCTTATTCTTCTCCTGTGCTCTTGTGCTATCAGTTATCCCTTATTATCAAACTTTCAGCTATTTTCCCTAGACCTATAAACATGCCCAAATCTTTTTTTATTCTAAAAGTAATACAAGTCAAAACAACCCCTCTACTTTACTTCCCTCTCATGTTATTATTCTATTTCCTTCACTCCCTGCACTACCAAAATTCTAAAGGCTAAGTCTACATTCTCTCCTTCTAATTTGTTGCCTTTTGCTTAGTCTTCAACACCTACCTGAGCTCTGATCCTTCCACTAATTTAATAAAATATTTCAGATGCATTGGCAAAAGCAGCCTTCTTACTTTTGACAGTGTTTGACTCTATATCTCCTCCTTTTAACATTCCTTTCTTAGTCTTTGTTACACTGTACTCATTTGTCTGGTCTCTCTGAACCATTCTTCTTAATATTCCCTGCTTATCTCTGTTTCACAACCTTTTTTTAAATGAAACATTGAGCCAGGTTCTGTCCTTAGTCAGGCTCATGGCCCTTAACTCCCTCTGTCAAGGTCATATAATTATTTAAGGATTTATTCAAGTTTTACCTTTCCCATGAGGTCTTTCAAAAATCCTTAAATTAGAATTAATAAATTTTGTACTTCTATCATACTACTTGCACTGTGATCAATTTATGTAGCTGTAATATATCCCAGCAGACTCTGAGATTTTTAGATGGTGGAATTCAGTTCTTTTTTAAATCTCTCTATACCAGGTACTGCTACCTATTGTAGTGCCTATAACACAACAGTGTTAGATAAATTACATTTTTATTTCCTTTAACTCTCTGAAATGAACACATAAAATGCTAAAGCAATATAAGTCTTTAAAGCAGTGAGCCATAGTAGATCCGTGTAAACGTAAATTTAAGTGATTCCTAGTCACTTTTCCACAAGGTACCTTTGCAGATTCCCTGAAAGTATAGTCCTTACAGACACATGTGATTTAGTATCTGATTGATCAACTATGGATTTTATTCCAATACACTGCTCTTTGAAGATAGGATTATAAACATAATTAAATAAGTCAGAAGGTATTCACATCCTTTAAATGCTTTAAAACCATCAGAACAGTAGACAAGAAGATATTACTTTGAGACATCTAATTCAGAGATCTAAACGTGAACACTGTAGCAGCCTTTCAGTCTCCAGAATAATTCATGATTCATGTCCTTAGTCAATATTATTAAGCACCTACTATGTGTCTGGCATTATCCAAGCTTTTGCTCTTATAGAATTTACATTTTAGTGGGAAGAAGAGTGGGAGAAAAGAGACATATGAACAAGATACTTTTAGAAAGTGATGATTGCTATGAAAAACATAAAGTTGGGTGAAGAAATAGAGAGGGATGGAACAGGAGATGCATTAACTTATGTAATTAGGAAAGTTCTGTGGATGTGGCATCTCATCTAAGACCTGAAAACCTAGAAGCCAGCCATGCAAAGACCTAGTAATAGATTTGTTTTGGCAGAGGGAGCAGCAACTACAAATTTTTATGACAGAAAAACTGGGCTTGTCTTCTGCCGGGTCAGGAGACCCTGTAGCTGGAATAATTGTCATGCCCCCACCATGTCCCATGACACTGGATGAGGTAGAACAGCTAGGCAGGGACAGGACTATAGTCTGTCTTGTACGTTATGGTATGGATTGGGTTTTTATTCTCTGGACAAGAGGAAGCCACCAGAGGGACTTAAAGGGTGAGAAATATAATCTAATTTACCTTTCAAAAATATCATCTTGGCATCTACATAAATATGGAATGAGAACACAGGGAAAGCAGTTAAACTATGGCAGAGTAGGCAAGAGATGGTGATGACCTAGATAGTCACAGATGTAAACGTGAGAATTTGGTTACCTATAACAAATCCGAGCATATTTTCTGATTTCCTTTTCACCCACTTCCCCTGTCACTTTTTTCTTGTACTTTTCATTCACTAGCCTAAGAAAATATAAGCTTTTGCCCTTAACAAATGGACTGGGATTCTCCTTTAAACACAAATACCTAAGAAATTTAAACATAAAGAAAGTAGCAAGGGATATGCAATGTATTGAATTTCATTTAGATCTGGTTCTCTGATTTCTTTAGACTCCGGGAACATGGACCGGGGCATATTTTCATGACTGGATTATAGCCTGAAAAAATAAAGGCACACCTATGTATACAATCATTTTTTCAGCAGTTACATCTTGTTTATAGCTTACAATTAAAGGGTATTCCTTAATTGTGTTAACTGTGATTATTTGCCATTTAAAGCAGAAAAAGAAATAAAACAACAAAAAACATCTAATTTGTTTCAACAACTTTGCTATTCGGCAGATTTCTAAAGTCCACATATGCTGACGTTTGTGTTCATTGCTTAATACCAAAATACTTCTCAGAATCAAATACTTTTGTCATTAATTATTTAAAACTCATCAAACACTAAAGCATAAGGGGTCTGAGAATTTTTCTGTGGCATAATTCTCATTTTTAACCAATATGTTTTTAATAATAATTAATTTGGAAAGAAACATTGTTTAATGACATATTTAGGAAGGCAACTAATGTATAAAATGATAATTCACTATGATAAAGATTCATTTATCAGTAAATTAATAAACATTTTAAACATTCACCATGTGCACAGGGTATTATAACTTGGGAACAGTAGACACAATAAATGCACATGAGCCTGTTAGCTCTAAAGTATGTGACATTGATTATTTACAACAATAATTTTTAATGCAACAACTCAGTATTTGCTTACAATATTTCAAAATTACAATGGTTCAAGTTTAATCTGAGATTTTCATGCTCTCACATGCTCTCTTCACAGGTTCTCCTTGCCCAGTGAAGGAATCATTGCAGATAAATCAGACAGAGAAAGAAATCTCTGCACTCAGCAGATATTTAACAATGAATGGCTCTGACACTGGCAAGCATAAGTTTTCTGGGTATGAATCCCCTCTGCTCCTACATATGAGCTTCTCTTTATGTCATAGGTGTCCCTTTCAGCTGGAACTACCAGGATCTTCATGTATAAGTCTGTCAGCTGGTGGTCACCAAAATACACTTGCAGGAACCGTGTTTTCCTCTTTTGTTGATGTCCAAGTTACCAAGGAAAGCACGGGCCTAAAGGGCAGCATTGTGGGTGATAATGCTAAAAGCAAGAGGTGAATCTTCACCCTGACATACCACACTGATGACATCATCATTAATGAGGATGGCATAGAGAAAACCTGGATCCACCTTCTCCAATGAGCCTTACTGAGGCTATCCTAAACTTCATGGCCAGTAAAGTAGAGATGCCATAGGTTGTGGCTGAGACATTCAAAGGGACCTCTATGTACATTGCTATACAGACAGCACCGTCTCTGGTCACCTTCTATTGTACCACTGTATTATTCTGGACTCCAGTAATAGCATCACTGACACAGTGCCCATATCTGGGGTTATGCCATGCCATATGCCATCCTATGTCTGGACATAGATAGCTGTGACTTGACAGACTATTTCAAGCAGAGAATGATTGTAGCTTTACTACCACAGCTGAGAAGGAAAATGAGCATAATGGCAAGGAGATGCTGTGCTAGATTGCTGTGGACTTTGAGCATGAGATGGCTACTCCTCATCCTTCAAGAACTACAAGTTCCCTAATGATCAGGCGATCACTACTGGTCATAAAAAGCTGGGGTTTCCAAAGACTTTTTATCAACTATCCTTTCTAAGTATGGAATCCTGAAGCATTCATGAGGTAACTTTAAACCTGATCATGAAATGTGATGTTGAAAAAGAAAAGAACCCATATGTCGACACAGAGTTGTCTGGTGGTACTACCATGTGTCTTGGCATTGCTGACTAAATGCAGAAAAAACATCACAGCCCTGGTGCCCAACACTAAGAAAATTAAGAAAATTGTATTAATTTCTTTTAAAAATTTTATAAATTAAATAATTAATTAAAATATTTTAATTAAATTAAATCTAAAATTAACTAAATAAGTAATGAATAAATAATATATAGGCATAGACAGCTCATTCCTTAAAATCATCAAGTCCGTTTATGACAAACCCACTGCCAATATCATATTGAATGGGGAAAAATTGAAACCATTCCCACTTAGAACCAGAACTAGACAAGGCTGCCCTCTATCTCCACTTCTATTCAACTTAGTGCTCGAAATCCTCGCCACACCAATTAGGCAAGAGAGGAGTATTAAAGGTGTCCAAATGGGGACAGATGAGATCAAACTCTCGCTTTTTGCCAATGATGTGATATTATATCTAGAAAACCTCAAGGATTCATCCAAGAGACTCCTAGAATTGATAAATGAATTCAGCAAACTCTCAGTATACAAAATCAATACACACAAATCTGTGGCATTCATATACGCCAATAACAGTCAAGCCGAAATTCAAATAAAAAATGCAGTACCTTTTACAATAGCCTCAAAGAAAATTAAATATCTAGGAATATATTTAACGAAAGACGTGAGACACTTATACAGGGAGAACTACGAAACACTAGAAAAAGAAATTGTAGAATATGTAAACAGATGGAAAAACCTACCTTGCTCATGGATTGGTAGAATCAATATCATTAAAATGTCCATACTACCTGAAGTGATCTACAGAATTAATGCAATCCCTATGAAAATCGCATCATTATTCTTTACAGATCCGGAAAAAATAATTCTACGCTTTGTATGGAACCTGAAAAGACCTTGTATAACCAAAGCAATCTTAAGTAAAAAGAACACACTGGGAGGTATCAGTCTACCAGACTTCAAGCTATACCACCAGGCTATAGTAACTAAAACAGCATGGTACTGGCGCAAGAACAGAGACATTAACCTCTGGAACAGGACTGAGAATCCAGAGATGAAACCATCCACATATGGTAATCTAATCTTTGACAAAGCTGACAAAAATATACACTAGGGAAAAGAATCTCTTTTCAATAAATGGTGCTGGGAAAACTGGATAGCCACATGCAGAAGAATGAAACTGGATCCCCATCTCTCACCTCTCACAAAAATCAATTCAAGATGGATAACAGACTTAAACCTAAGGCATGAAACCTTAAGGATTCTAAATGAAGATGTCGGGAAGACCCTTTCAGACATCAGCCTTGGCAAGGAATTCTTGAAGAAGACCCCCAAAGCAATCACTGCAGCAACAAAAATAAATAAATGGGATCTGATCAAATTAAAAAGCTTTTGCATGGCCAAGGAAACTATCATTAGAGTGAATAGACAGCCCACAGAATGGGAAAAAATATTTGCTCTCTACACATCTGATAAAGGGCTGACAACCAGAATCTATCTAGAACTTAAAAAAATCAAACAACCCCATCAACAAATGGGCAAACGAAATGAACAGAAACTTTTCAAAAGAAGACAGGATAATGGCCAGCAAACATATAAAAAAAAATGCTCAACATCTCTAATCATTAGAGAAATGCAAATCAAAACCACAATGACATATCACCTAACCCTGGTGAGATTGACCTCTATCAAAAAAATCCCAAAACGACAAATGCTGGTGAGGATGTGGAGAGACAGGAACACTCTTACGCTGCTGGTGGGACTGCAAATTAGTGCAACCTCTGTGGAAAAGAATTTGGAGATACCTCAAAGAGCTAAAAATAGAAATACCGTTCAATCCAGCAATAGCACTATTAGGCATCTACCCAAAAGCGCAAAAGACATTCTATAATAAAGTCATCTGCACCTGAATGTTTATGGCAGCACAATTCACTATTGTAAGGATGTGGAAACAACCCAAATGCCCATGAATTCATGAGTAGATTATTAGAATTTGGCATATGTATACAATAGAATGTTACTCAATCAAAAGAAATGACAGTGATCTAGCACCTCTTATATTTTCCTGGATTGAACTTGAGCTCATTATCCAAAATGAGGTATCACAAGATTGGAAGAATGGGCTTCACTGTACTCACCATGAAATTGGTACTAACTGTTGAACACTAGGGTGTTCACATAGCAGTAATACCCTCCAGGGATTAGGGGGATGGGGGGGTAAACCCGCAACTAAAGGACACGGGGAGCATTGTAGAGGGGAAGGGCACGCCTCTAACCCTCCCTTGGGTGAGGCAAAGACATAAAATGTAACCATAATGTTTTTACCCTCATAATACCCTGAAATAAAAATAATAATAATAATAATAATATATTGGATTAAACCATAATTAAATTTAATTAATTAAATAAATTAATAAATAAGTGACTAAATAAATTAGCTTTTTTAAAAAGGAGATCTAAATGCATTGATAAAGAAAAAGGACCATGATATAGTAACAGAAACAAAACAGGAAAATATATCATATGACACCATTTTTGTGAAATCTATATAAATATGTGTGTGTTTATAAGCATAGAAAAATCCTGAATAGATATACACCTAACGAAAATTGTCAAAGTAGGATAAAAAATCACAAGACACTCCACTTTTTGGTTTACATGTACTTTAATTTTATGACTACTTTATCAATATTTATTAGGTGGCAATTGATGAATCCAAAAAAAATGGAGAAGGTAGATTCTTTTTTTTTTTTTAATTTCAATAGATTTAGGGGCTACAAGTTGAATTCCGTTACATGTATAATATAGATTGTATAGTGGTGAAGTCTGGGCTTTTAGTGTACCCATCTCCCAAACAGTGTACATTGTGAGGGTAGATTCTTATCACCCGAATGGGTAAAAAACTTAAGTATTCCCCTTATAGGATGCTATGTATTCTTCCTAAGTGTTCTACATGTGGTACATGTCTCTCCTGAGTATAAATATCACAACAGTAACAAAACAAAATGAAAAAAAAAAAAAAAAACCTTTTGCTCTATCCGGGGAAATTGTTATTTGTTGATAATATTTATTGAGTAAACATCAATAAATAAATGAATGCATGAAACCAAAATGGAGACAGTGTAGTAAATAAAATCATAGTTTTCTTTTTTGATTTGTTATTTATATAGTTATTTTAAATTAAAGGTCAGTCCAACTCACAATTTTTACCTGCTAAATAGAATACCATATTCATCTGTATCCATACACTACTATGAAAGAATCCCTCTGGATACAACCAGTTTCTTCTCCTTTCTTATAACTTCCTCAGAACAAAGTTGGAAGTATATAAAGTTAGGCATTTCATCTTGGTATATGACTGTTGTAAAAGGTATAATTCTCTGAATTGCAGGAGGCCTGTATTCACAGCTATTCATGGAAAAAGAATTGCATGCAGAAATAAAAGCAGAACAATTTTTCCCCCAAAAACTCAGATTTGGAAATGTAACAACCAGATGTCCAAGTATCTATTGAAAGGAATTCTGTTATTTCTCTAGTAGTTTTAATGCAGGTGGTATCACTTGAAGTTAATAAATTGTTGGAACCAGCACACTTATTGTTGGTTGGTAATTTATCCCTGATTATAAACCAGTGACAACAAATCCAACTTATGAAATCTAAAATCTCTCTTACACCAGAATGTTGTTTTTAATGATACATGAAAAAATATTTGTGTGCTGCTCCTTTGCATAAAGGGAATATTTATTGAAATTCACGAAAGTGTTCCTATTGAATTCGGAACACTTGGCAAGACAGTCTTACCATAGCATTTCAAATAGGGGGGCATCTTGTCAGCATAATCCTGAATGAGTATTACTCAAAGCATACATGACTGATTATTCTAGTTCATTTACCATTATATTCGATTGTTAGAACTTGCTTGTGCTTTTACACATGTACCATTGGCAAGGTATTCAAGCAATTGGAACTGTAAATGAAAATGTATTGTCTGGGATGACCAAGGGAAGGATTGGTGTGGACTTTGGAACTGGAAAGAACTGGGTTTGTATCCTAGCTCAACCACTAATTGGAGTGAAATTTATTGCACATCTCTGAACATCAGCTTTTCATATGTAAACTGAAGATAACAATGCTTGCTCTTTGGAGTGGTAAAAGAATAAATGAAATTATGTTTATAAGTGCCTGGCATACGCTAGGCGCTGCAAGCATGGTAGTAATTATAATTCTGTCTCTCGCCAACTTTGCTGTTCTTTATGCCTTGCCAACATGTACAAAGACCTTGTCAAATTTTCCCATACACCCTCTTCCTTAAACCAACCCTCACTCTCCTAGGGGAGACACAAGATGCTAAGGGACTAAAATTGACAACTTGTTTGAAATTTGTTGGGATTTGACACTTGCAACTGCTTATGACAGCAGACCTGATTCAGAGAATGCCGACTGTTGGACTGGAAAAGGGCTACTTCAGTCATGGTCAAAAAGAGAAGGAAAGTGAGTTTCAGGAGGGCTGCCTACTTCTCCAGCTGGCTAATCACCAGCAATTCTTACCTACTGAAGTGTTCAATAGAGGAAAAGGTGAAATCTTTAAGGTCAACAGGGCTCAATTACAAGGAAAGCTAGTTTCTTTTTTATTACTATTATTGCAAAAGGAAACATAAAATACAGCTTTGTTTCTGCTTTAGTGAATGTAGGGTAATGTACTACCTGGTCCCAGCTCTATGATGTTCTGTTTTGTTCACAGCAGCCCTGAAAGAAAGCAGAACTCATGTCTCTCTGTGAGTACACCTTCCTACATAAGGCAAAACAACTAATAATTGTGGGGGAAAAAAATCAACTGCAAAATCAATTTAGGAAGCCAATCTATCTCTATACTTAAATTCAGTCACTACTTGTTTGAGTGTGTACAATGTGCTTGTATGTATGTGTAGGTATGTGTTTGTATTTGACCACATTATTTCAGCATTTGCCACTTTCTGGCCAGAATAGGAGGGAATAAACTGTAATTCAAACTTTGTTTTGCCTTACCAAAAATGTGAGAATATCATCCAGTGGCAAAACTGTAACTGCAAGATGTTCCATTTACATAGACCAGTTACTACTTCAACATAGAGAAAAATACATATCTTCCTATTATGTTTGCCTAATGAAGTTTCTAGACAAAATTACTGCAAATTTAGACAGCTGCTTATTTCTCAGCTTCATCTGAAACTACCAGACCCGGGTTTTCCAAAGTCCCCAATATCTGCCTCCTGCAGACTGATGTCAAGAATGACTCTTTCTTATCGGGACCAGTGGTTGGTCATAACCAAATTCTGAGAGTAGAGTCAGGGCTGTAAGGGAACCAGGCCATGAAGGCTCTAACTCCTCAGAAGCATTGCTGTTCTTTCTCCTGAAAACAACTTCTTAGCATATTTCCCTCTGGCCATCAGGACAGTCAAAGTCAAATACAAAGATATTTTTAAATAATACAGTGAGTGGTAAGTTTCCTATTCCTTTCTTTTAGTTTTTCAAAGATGCATGTGCGTGCGCCCATATGCATGGGTGTATATGTATGTGTGTGTGTGTGTGTGTGTGTTTAAAATTCTCTGTTATTATTGTTGGGATAATTATTAGTATCATAGATTTTTCTTGGTTTGTAGATGTCTTGGTTTGTAGATACAGTAGATTCTGCTGGAAAACTACATTGAACCTGGAAATTATAAAACACTAAAAAATCACCAGGCCTCAAAAAGATGTATAGTTCCCCCCAAATTTTCCACTACCTCACTATGCGCTAACAGTAGTTTCACCTAAACTCCCTCACTTCAAAGGAAGAAACATGAGCCAAACCATCTGAAACTCACGGAGTTATCTAAGTCTCACCATCAGATTCCAATACACTAAAAACATTTAAAAACAGTATGTACCGTGTCACCACTTTGGTAGAAATTTAGGGACTGCAAGCAAGACATTTTTGGCAAAGACAGTCTTTCTCTGAGTCTTGTCCTCTGGTTTTCCTTAGTGACTTGGGTATAGCATGAAAGAAATCTTAGAACTGCTGTGTTGTGGAGAGGGGTGAAGAGGATGGGTAAGAGTACAAATCTCTATTCTTGCCATTTAATTAGTGTGAAGATTTTTAAAAACAAAATGTGTCTAGTGTTTGTAATTTTGTATGTTTTAAGAAGTTAATGCAATTACCCAGAGGATCCTGAACAGTAGGTTCTTGGGAAGAATCAACATAGATCTTCTCCTTCAAAATCCTGATATTCACCTCTTGAACTATTTATTCTCTGATATTTAGGCCATGAGTTAACAATGTCCATGTTTCAATGAAAGCTTGTTTAGAAACATGCCTGTGAACTTTGTGCAAAAGTTCCTTTTGTACAGTTCCGTGACACTGGGAGACTTCTGGGTAAATGGTTTCATGAATGACATAGGAATCCCATGCTCTTTATCTGGATCTTATGTATTATAATTCAACTCTTTTACTTGCCTTTTCATTTTCATTTCTTTGGAAAGCACTTGAGACA